>JARJCQ010000135.1:0-156616 GCA_029281465.1 Mycena epipterygia | reverse complement strand
GCAGCTTTTGTTTTTAGTGAATCCAGAAAGTCCCCGCAATATAAGAGGGGAGAAAGTAGGAGAGAGGACCAGTGGTGTATGGTACACACGCCGACCGCAATGGGTATGAGGAGTTCATCGGCAAGACGGGGTTTGATTCCCTAATGGTGCATGAGCAGTGTCTATTGCTCCTTTTTTTGTTCCTCATCAAATGTAGTGTATATAAGAGGTTGAAAATAGAAGGAGAGCACCGGTGGGTATGGTATACACGCCGACCTCATGAATGGACCGGAGATGGAATGAGATTGAAAAAGTTATCGGTGAAACGGGATTCGATTCCCCGCTAGTGCATTCACCTCTACTATCAACGTTTTTTTGAAGCGTCTGATAAATATAGAAAAAGGTATCGTACCTAACAAGGTTGAAATTGAAGGGAGGAAGCGCCAGTGGTGTATAGAACACGCTGACCTCATAAATCGGTGGGGGTCAAATCAACTGAAAGGCGAGACGGGGTTCGATTCCCTCCTGGCGCATGATTGTTACGTGTTCTATTTTTTTCGACCCATTCGGTGAGTGAATCCAAAAAATGTGCACCTGAAGGAAAAAATACAAAGAGACACACCGGTGGTGTGAGTGGTAGACGCGACGAACTCCTTAGTGGCCGTCTCAGTCAATTCATCGGTAAGACGGGGTTCGCAGTCACGGCTTTCCTGACTGTCCTCTCTTTATTGTATCATAGGATGAATTCAGACATATTGGACCTACCGAGGTCGAAAGCAGGAGGAGAGTGCACCGGTGATGGATAGTACACACCTGCTTAATGACTCGGGTCTTTCTACCTTAGGTTCGATTCCCCGCCGATGTATGTTTTCTTCTTTGATGAGCTTTTTTTAGTGAATCCAGAAAATATAGTGCACCAAATCCACGGAGGTTGAAACCAGCAGGAGAGCGCACCGGTGGTGTATGGTACACCCACTTCTTTTCTAACATCAATTTCTTTCCCCCATGTTTCTCAGACATCCCCAACACGCCCACATCCTCGCTCTCCACTCCCCACAAATACGCACGCCTGGTGGTGTACGGTACACGCGTCGTCTCCACTTGAACCACAAGATATTCCCCACGGGGCTCGACTCTTTCCCCAACCTCCCACCAAAACCAAATCGCATTACATTTACACCATCATCATTATCATCACACATCACGTCGTTGTCAAAACACGCCCAACTCTTTCCTCGACACACCCTTGTCGTTAGCTACTACCTTTGAAGGACGAGATATTCATCCACCCCCTACTCAATCCGCCTCCCCGCCTTCCCTCCTCCCCATCCATGCTCCCCTCCCCCTCCCCGCTACCGCCCTTCCCCGCACTGGCTCCGTGAATGTCGTCAAACACATCGACGCCCGTGCTCGCAAACTTGCGCGCGCTGACGCCCTTCTCGAAGAGGAGGTCGAGCTCCGCGAAGGTTTTCAAAGTCGATTTCAAGCTCAAAAATGAAACCTAGAATCGCAAGGAAATAAAACACGGACAAGAATTCAGTACCGAACCACAATAAATACTATACATAAAATTTAAATTAAGTTCTACCGAAAGTCGGAAGGGCGTGGCAACGAGGGGAGATGGACGCAAAGACTTGATGGGGCTGGAGACGCACGCAAGGACTTGGTAGAGCTGGGGACGCACGCGTGGACTTGAATATGAACCCGTGGATTTGAAGGGGCGCAAGGATTTGAAGGGATTGAAGGTGGACGCGGGACTTGAACCCCATCGCGAGAATGGATCGTGCATCGGCCTTGAGCGCGGAGAGCAGAAGCGCTGTGCGAGCGGGAATAGAGAGCGTGTGCACGGTCCTGAGCCGAGAGGGATAAAATAGGGAATAGTCCAAGTTGACGACCAAGGGCGCGGTGGTGCGGGGTGAGCGGAAGAGTGAGAGATTCATCGTCGAGGATCCAGATGGAGTGTCGGTGTCGGAGTTGATCGTGGTAAGTGCAAGAAGAGAAGACGCGGCCTACCGCCTCGATGCGAATGAGAAGCATTACCCCGCTGACAGCGGCCGCATTTCGCGCGAAGAACGCTGGCTCGTGGCGTTTTTTTTCGGAAGCGAAGCATCTCCGGTGAGGCGCAAGGTCGGGGTCTGTGGGCGATTTAGAGTGCGACGATATGAGAGACAGAGCGAAGAATCGTGTTTGCAGCGTTTGTCTCCGGGTATCTTGAAGGAACTTCGACGACGTTGACGCGGACCTGTGGAAATGATGATATTCCTGGGCTCCTTGACCGTATTCCCAGTCATGTACAGTATAGCTGTCAGTTCTGGGCAGCTCACCTCAAAAACTGTGGTTCTAGGGAATTTCCAGTCATTGAATTCATGGAGTCACAATTGTTGTACTGGCTGGAGGTAATGAGTATAGGCCAGATGGTTGGGACGGCATGTGAGTCATTGCAGGAGTTAATCACATGGAGTGCGGTGAGTAGACAGTTCGCATCTGGGATGCAGAGAGCCACCAGCAGATTGGGGAGCCGTTAGAAGGCCACAATGGTTGGGTGAAGTCTGTTGCATTCTCACCTGACAGCAGGCAAATTATCTCCAGCAGCCACGACCACACAGTTCACATCTGGGATGCAGAGAGTTACCAGCAGATTGGGGAGCTGCTAGAAGGCCACAATGATGGGGTGTCATCTGTTGCATTCTCACCTGATGAAAGGCAAATTATCTCTGGCAGTGATGACAAGACAGTTCGCATCTGGGATGCAGAGAGCCAGCAGCAGATTGGGGAGCTGCTAGAAGGCCACAATAGTGTGGTGACATCTGTTGCATTCTCTTTTTTTTTTTTTTTTTTTTTTTTGGTGGTACGTAGGCCAGTAGCAACTAACAATTGGTTAGCCCATCTGGTTTGTAAAGTTTGGGGCGTAAGCTCCAAGGGAGTGGCTTCCACCACCCAGAGAAATGCTTTTCGCACGCCCGTGGGCAGTGTGGGACTACCGCGCTACCCGATTCCGCGGCTGTTTTGTCGCCGGGACGGGGTTTGTGGGAACGCGCGGCTACCCACTAAAACTCTGGGCTCCCGCAACCAGTTGGCCGGTAAGCTCTGCTCATTGTCCAGGGTCTTGGACCAGGTGTCGAGGACCAAAAGGGGCGCCAACGCGGGGCGCTTACCTCGGAGGGGCCTATTCGCTAGGGTCTTATCAACTTGCAGTCTTTGGTTTATCGCGAATTTCCATTTGTTTGTGATCTCCTCCTCGGTTGCCGGCTCCCCGTCCCGGGAGATAACGCGATCGTTACGTAGCCGCCAGATTAGATATGAGGACTCGGACATCAGGATCCGGTATAGCCGCTGAGCGCCACGCTTCTGCTTGCCACCATCGCCGCGGAACTCTGCTAGGCCACAGCCTAGGATCGAGCCCAACGAGACCTCAGGCCAATGGGACTCTTTTTCCAGCCATAGTGACTTGGCTGCTTGCCATATGATTCCTGGCCCGGGGCACTTACACTTAACCAGAATATGCTCGAGGTCTTCCAGCACCTCGCAATTACTACATATGGCGCGATCCTCGCATTCGGGGATGTGGGTCCAGTACTTCCCAATTCTGTGAGCATTATGTATTCCTTTCCAGATGAACTGGGCGGTACGCGGGAGGATGTCCTTTACAGAGACGGATCTCCATATATCTGCGTCCGACACGATTCTGCCGAAGGCGTCGGCTACCGCTTGCCGTATTACCTCAAGTTTGATTTTCGTCGAGGCTCTCGGGGGTAATCGCCGGGCTTTTTCTTCTCTTATACTCCGGTAAAATGTCTTCTGACGATTTCCCTGTAGGAGTAAGCCTGGGAGGGCCGTGCCCTGCGGTAGGGTGAGGTCCCACGTCGCTCCTTCCGCGGTCCTTGCAGTTCTTTTCGCTATTACGGCGGCCTGCCGGCACAACGTCCTCTCAGGCGCGCCGGGTAATACCACTCTAAAGAAGGTCGAGGCCTTCCTGGCTTTGATTTCCGCAGCCATGCATCTCAGTACGTCACGGTGCGGTACTCCTATCCAGCCTTCCCGCTCCCAAATCGGGAGCTTCTTGTTCATTGCATCACGCACATATTTTTGTGTGCTAACTATGGTGAGCGTGGATTCCTTGTTAACATTTCTTATTGCTTCTAGCGCGGCGAAGATCTCGGCCCCATATTGGGATTGCTCGCCCGCCGGGATGCACTTTCCTATATTTTTGCTGCTCCCAGCTTCAAAGAATATGCCAGCGGCGGCGGTGGCCGGTTGACGCGGCGGAGCGTACACCGACCCGGAAATATATGCGGTGACCGTGTCGGGGAACGGCACCGCCAGCGCCCTCCGCCTCACTGGCGGATCGGGGCGCTCCTTCGGCTCACTATCTCGGAGCGTCATCGCGCGTATGCCCTGCACGAGGTTTGTGATGCGGTCTGGGGCCAGGAAGCGCTCTGTGTTCGCTGCTTGTTCGGAGGTTTCGTCCGCGGGCCCGTCTACTCCCCTTGCCTCAGGGATCCATTTAGGGAGAATCTGCCTCAGACGAGAGGCCGCTGCCGTCGCGCACGCGTGGGGGTTACTACACCCTCTGGTCGTCCTATCTTGGTCGCACTCGTCACATGCGCATGTGGCCCACTTTGCGTGTAGCGGGTTTCCCAGCCGTTGGGCTATGTCCACGCCAGCGCCTATTGTCAGCGCGGCGTGGTTCCGTCTAAGGCACTTCGCCTTCTCCCCGTTGTTATCTTGCCTCTTACGGCGGTCTTCCCCAGGGTGGTGCCACAGTGGCATCTCCCTCTGGATCATGGTGGAAGGGTGGATAGTCTCGAAACTAATCCCATATTTATTCAGGCATTTTACCATTGTCTTGTGCAGTGCAGGGGGGTTGCGTTGGCTCACCCGGATGTTCTGAACCATAAGGTTCGTTTTCGCCTCCTCAGCTGCTGACGGGGATTTGACAACATGTCTCGCTAGGCCATGGAGTGCCAGGGACGCCCAGTGGGCGCGCTTCTCCGGGTCAGCCTCTGTTAGGGAAGCCGCTTTAAGCATGCGGAGGGCCTCGTTTCGGGCTTCCAGATCAAGAAGGCCAATGCCTCCCTCCTCGCGTGGCGCCATTAGTGTGGCCCGAGCTATCATGGAGGATTTTGAGTCGTTTATAAATTCTTTTTGAGCCTTCAGTACGTGTTTCGTTACCACGGTTGGCATGCCGTTGACCTGGGCCAGTTATTGTGAGCGGGACCCCACCACTATCTGGTCTATATTTTTCTTCATGGCCAAAGTTGGGTTGAGGTTCGCCCACCTCGCGTACTCGGAGTCAATTTTTTCCAACACCGGAGTCCAGACGCCGAAGGCGTCGACCCCATTACCAATGAAACTCCCGAGAATCCGGACCGCTTCACCCTCTATCGCGATGTGGACGTCACTCGGGATGGGGCCGTCATTCGGGCTAAGCCGTCTTGTTTCGAGGAGGCGCGCTCGGAATTCCGGGGCACCAAACGGTATGACCTCCGTTTTTGTGACGTTGAAGCGAGCACCTGAGGCGAGGCACCACCGGTCCAGGATCCTATTTAGGTCATCGAAACTGTCATATTCGCTCAGGTAAGCGGTGGTGTTGTCTGCAAAGAGCTGTACTACCGCCCTCTCCGCTACTCCGGGTATGGAGTACCCTTTAAGGTTCGAGCTTCGCAACATCGATGCTAGTGGCTCAATAGCCAGATTAAATAGCAGGCATGACAGTGGGTCCCCCTGGCGGACCCCTCGTACTACACGAAACGACGAGCTTATCTCGCCGTTGACAATCACACGTGTGTCGGCAAATTTGTACAGGGACTTTATGGTATTAATGAAGAGTTCAGGGAGGCCATGCCTCCGAAGTGTTTCCCAGAGGTAGGCATGCATCGTCTTGTCATAAGCTTTCTCTTGGTCCAATGCAACAATTACTCCATTTTGCAGGTCCTCCTCGGAGTATTCAACTACTTCCATGGCAAGGTAAATAGCATCGGTTATTTTCCGCCCCTTCATGAAGCCGGTTTGGTCTTTATGTATAAGGTACGGGGCGACTCGGCTCAATTTGTTTGTTAACGCTTTGGTGAATATTTTATAGTCCGAGTTTAGGACTGTAATGGGACGGTAATTCGCAATATCGGTTCTGTCCTTCTTTTTGAAGAGGGGGCACATCCAGCCTAGGGAGAATTCGGTACCTTCGACCATACCATGTTCTTCTATGTCATTATATACCCAGGTGAGCACTTTGACTACATCGCACGTCTTTTTCTGGGGCATGTCCCCTCTCTCGTCTGTCGTGTTTTCATTGTTGATCATCACGAGCCGACGCCAGAACTCGGTAGCAAGTCCGTTTATCCCGGCTGCCTTCCCAGGTGCCAAGCCCATGAGGGCCTCCAATACGTCGTCTTCGGTGAGTTTTTCAGAAAGCGTCTTCATGCCACTTCTGCCCCTATCTGAGGTAGCGAATCTAGGGCTTCTCTGCGGGCTTCTTCACGCACTTCCGGGGCTATTCCCATACCGTCCGTCTGGATATCATTGTGGTAGTCGCGGGCAATCTCCGCCATGTCAGACGAACGTCGACTGCCTCTCTCGGGCACAACATCTGTTCTGCGGAGGTAACTCAAGGTCTCTCTTGGTTTCGTATCTTTACTGAGGTTCACCGCATATTTTGTGATATGATTTAACTCCGTGAGGCCGCGAACCTTAGTCTCTAGCCGCTTTCTCTCCCGTTGGCGGTCAACTAAGTCGTCGATCTTTTTTTCAATCACCGCTACCAACTCGGCAACTTCCTCTTGTGATTTCCCTCCGGTCGGCTGGCATTGTTCAAGTTGCACTGGCTGGTGCATAGGCCCCTCTGCGTTTGGGTTGGACACCCTTCCACTTGCTCGGGGGCTCGGCACTGTGTCATTTAGCAGTGCCTCGCGCTCGTCTACTAATGATTTTTTCTTCTCTGCTGCCGCACCAACGGCAGTTTTCGCTCTCTTCTTGGCGAACTCCAAGACCAGGTCTTTGAAACTTTTAAAACGTGTCTGGGCGTTTGAAGACTCCGTGCGTTCCTCGGACATTGATTCTTCCAGCTTACAGGCTTCTGCCATCGCGTAGCTCACGAAATCTTTATCGTATAGGAGGAATAGTGGCATTGTCCACCTGCCTTTGCCTATGTACGGTGTACCAGGAGCGGATATCGCCACAGACACCATTCTGTGATCGGTGAGGCCCCCGGCTACATCACTGATTTCCCAGTGGTGGCAGTTCTTCAGGAGACCAGGTGAGACCAGGATGCGGTCGATGCGGGACAGTGTCCCTCGGGTACTCACATGAGTGTAAGCTTTCGTATCCGGGTTATTCTGCCGCCAACCGTCTTTAACTTCCATCAGGCGGGTGAATCGTAGGTATGCGGCAACCACTGCATCAGAATCAGTGCGGTGTGGTAAGCGATCTATCGCATCGGGGACTAAATTGAGGTCTCCACCTACTGCATCCGGCACAGGGAGGTCGGTGGTGAGCCATAGGTCGCACAAAGTGTTCCAAAAATTTACTTTCTCCTCATCAGACTCGGTGGGGGCGTAGATTCCCAACACGGTCATCGTGCGCGTACCATGCCACGGGATAACGGCGAGGATGGCTTTACCTGGTACGAGATAGTGAATTTTGACTCCTTCAATATTTGTAATCTCCCTGTTCAGGACTATGGCTACGCCTTTCGCTGCGGGATTATCTGGGTATTCATAGTTATAGAGCTTCAGGCGCTTACTCATGAAGCTATCTTCAATTTCCAGGGCTTGGGCGGAAGACATATGCGTTTCCGTAACTATCATAATACCCAGTTGTTGTTCGCGCATCATGCGGTGAATCCCATGCCATTTGTGGCTTTCTTGGGGTAGCGAGGTCGCCTTAATACCATTAATATTAATTGCACCCAGAGTTACGGTAGCTCTCGTGTTGCGGGCGATGCGGGGATTGCCCACTTGCTGTCTTTCCCTCTTGCGGTGGAAGAACGAGGGGGCATGGTCCTCGTCTTGGGGGCATCCCCTTGGCGGACAGCTCCGCCTGGTGCCTGAAGCGCCAGCTCCGGTACGCGGAGTATTGGGGCCAGAGGCGGTCCTACCCATTCGATCCGTCGCTGTGCTCGGGTTACCCCTCGCGCAGCTAGTCACTCGTGGGCGGGATGGCTGGTCTGAACCCCCGGACGACGAGCCCGGAGTCACCGTCGCATCGTCGTTACCGTTGCGGTGCGCTCGCGCTCTCGCATTTGGGTTTCGTCGCTCTTCGCCAGTCGCTGCGGCAGCCAAAGCCACGGTGGAGCTGTCGCAGGGGGGGTCTCGCTGAGAATAGCCGGGGCTAGGCCCCCGGTCGCCCCGGCTCCCGCTGGATTCATTGTTGTGTCTCGCAGCCTGCGGGCACTGACGAGGAGGAGGCGCCGTATCCCCAAAACCCTCCCGTGTTCCAGGAGGGTCCATGGCGCTTAAGCTGGTATCTTGTGTGTTTGTAGTCATAAGGTTTGTAGGTGTATTGTGGAACTTATCTGACGCTGTCGCGTCGCGGCGGCGCTATAGCGCGCGCTCGCAACACTTGTCACCTCCCGGTACTCGTTCCGAAGTCGGGGTCATTGTGGACTCAAGTGGCGTTTGGAATAGGACATGGGAGATCGTTTATTTCAGATAGGGGAACATCAAGTAGCTTGTGGTCGAGTCTATGTATCATGCATCTAGTATAGGTAAAGGAAGAGTTACTTTAAAAGAACTCGTCGCGCTCGCGACGTTTGCCCTTCCCCTTGAAGTCATTCCCCTTCTTCTTTCCGTCACCGCGGGGCTTCTTGTCAGCGCCGCGGCCGCGCCCGTTTCCGGAGTTCGACCCGGAGCCCCCAGCAGAGGCGGAGGGGTTGATGTGCATCTGCTCTTGAGCTTTGACGGCAGCGGCGCGGCTCGCATCTTCGAGCGCGGCGATAGTGGCGTGGGTCGGGCCGAGCCAGCCGGGAAGGTCGGGGAGAGGGCAGAGAGGGGTTGGGTGGTCGATGGAAGGACATATGCGGCAGCGGAAGGCACGCCGGAGGCGTGCCATGCCGTAGAGCGCGGTCATAATCCGGATCTTGTCGAAGAGTCTGCGGAGTTGGCTCCAGGAGCCACGATCGTTCGTGGGGGGATTGACGTGCAGGCACCACGCCACGGTGTTGGTGTCGTTGACGAGCAGGGTGATCCCGTGTACGGTGACGGATGCTAGAAATGATGCCCACGCCTGTTCAGCGGAGACTTGCGGGCCAAGTGCGTCCCGATGGGTCCTCACGAACTGCGAGATTTCACCGCTTGCCTCGATGGCGGAGCGGATGAGGTCTCGCGCGGCGCCGGCTCCTGCATCGGAGTTGGGGAGTGTGAACCCGGCGAAAATGCCCACAAAACCGTTGACTGGCATGGTGTAGGGGAGGGCAAAGAGGGTGATGCTGGTGGAGGAGATGATGGGGGCATCGACGATGGTTTGCGCTAGATGGTCCGGGATGTCGGCAGCGAGCCAGAGAGATGGGCTGGTGCCGTTGGCGGCGGTGGGCGGGGTTCCGAGGGTGAAGTCGGTGGGGTTGATGTTGATGTAGTTGGCGATCGCTTCGCAGATGAGGCCATGTGTTCGCATTACCGCGCCGTTCCCGCCGCTGACCACCATACAGAACTTGGGGTGGGCTACAGCATCGTACATCCGGATGAGATCATCCGGGATGCCCTGGAGCAGCTGCTCCGGCGAGTAGATGATGGCGGGGAAGCCGCCGGCTGGGGTCGGGGTGTACGAGCCACGAGGGGGGAGGCCATCGGCGGTCAGCCACAAGGGAGGAAGGACGGGGGCAGCAGCGACGGGTGGGGCAGGGGCGGCGAGGACGGCGGCGTACGCAGGCGCCGCTATGCCAGCGACGGGCGGGGCAGGGGCAGCGGGAATTACGGCGTACGCAGGCGCCGCTGTGGTGGCCGCGGCGGGGACGGCAGCAGGCGCGGGAGCGGGGACCACGATGGGTGCGACGAGGACTGGTGCAGCAGTGGGCGCGGTGGCGGGGGCTGCGGCAGGCACAGCAATGGGCACAGCATGGATAGGGGCCTGGACGGGGGGGGAGGCTGCGATGAGGGCAGGGGCGGGTGCAGCAATGACGGGTGCAGAGACGGGGGCTGTATACGCGGTGGTGGGGGTTGCGGGGGTTGCTGTGACAGTGAGGAAGGGGGCGGGTGCAGAGTCGCCAGTGGTGTTGGCGCGAAGGCGCTTGGACGGGGAGCCGGGCGCAGCCGCGGGGCGGCGGGAAGAGGATGCTCCCGCGGACGCGTGGTCGGACGCGGACGTGAGTCCCAGGGAGGCCGCGGTAGCCTGCGCGATGTCGGCGGCGAGGAAAGGGTCGTCGGCGTCATTGGTAGGGGTGGTGGCAGTAGCCGCGACTGCGTGAAATGTTAGAAGAGCAGGGGAAGCTAAACGACGGGGCGTACCTGCTTTTGCCTTCTTCTTTCCTTTGTCTTTGGCGGTCTTGGCGCGGGGCTTGGTCGCAGTGGCGGGGGCGTGAGCCTCGAGAGGGGGGAACTCGTCCCTCGAGATCTCCACTACCGAGGCCGGGGTGGATGGGCGCATGGTCTGAGGGGTGGGGGTGGCGTTGGTGGATTCCAGGGGCGCTGGGGTCGAGTCGCTGTCCCAGCCAAGCGGGTCGACTGGCTGGCTAGGCGCGGGCGAGGGGCTGAAATAGTTGACGTTGTGGTCGTCGTAGTAGAGGTCACTGTCCTCAGACGGAGTGGGGGACGACGTGCGGGCACTGCGGTTGCGAGTTATGGCCATTTGAAGGAGCTGGGAGTAGAGGGTAGAGTGTAGACTAAGATTTAGCAGGTACTGGGATGTGGTAGACGCACCTCTTCATCGGAATTTAACGATTTGAGGACAAAGAGCGGATGATGATTGGTTCCCCCTATCTCCCGTCAAGCGCTGCTTGCGAGCTAGTATTCGTCATGGATTGTGCGTCGCGAGGCTGATTATGCATTGTAAATGAGTCGATAACATTCTTGGAAGGGTTTTTGGGAAAAATCCCTTACCCGTGATGCACTCCCATAGGGCCGTTAGCAGACAAAGACGTCCAGCGTTGTTGCCTGCAGCGGAGAGTTTCGTCTTTGTGCGGTGGGAACCGATGGCGCCTCCAGGGCGCTGGCGTCGGCGACGAGGTGGGGAGGGAGAGGAAGAAGCGGAGGGGTGGGAGAAAATCGGGAGCGTGTTGTCTGACAGCTGACAGTCCGTGGGATTCCGCAGTGTCCTCGAGGTGATCGGAATCTATTCCCTGCCGGCAAGGCACAAAGACGGGTGCTAACGGGCGCGACGAGGGGGAGTGGCTCAGGAGGGAGTGGGCGGGCCAGCCCATTTGCTAGGACGAAGGGTGGCGACTGCGGTGGCGGAGCGCTGGACGGCGTGCATGTATTTCACGGCCTTCCGGCGTATGTACGTACAAGGAATTAGGGTTGGGGGCCTATTTTCGTGGTGGCGACGCGGCGCCCGACGCTATGGCGTCGTCTCGGGGGGGTGAACGTTGTCTGTGCATCCTCGCCGGGCTCCGGCGACCAGCAGGCGTCGCCTTCATCGTCCAGCGGGTGCGCACACCCTTCCCAGCGGCGTGGGAAATCCGACCATGTTAGTGGTTCGGAACAAGGGGCCCCCCAACTGTGCGCATTTTGCTCGCCGCAATCCTGGATGTTTGTAGTTCTTTGGAAGTGGCTTCAGCGTGCCTTCTCGCAGCCGTCAGGGTCCAATCTTCACTCACCTGCAGACATTTGGAGTGACACTTTGTTAGATGAGCTTTCTCGTGCCTCGGAATCCAGGATATATGAAATGCGTGCTCTAAACTGGATCAACATGACCCTGGCTCCTTGGGAATCATCCCTGGTTCCCTCACTCTACCACTGTACTGCTAGTCTTCCAGCAAGCCATGCTGCAAAGGCCATGTGTGGATTTTTCAGGACCAGTGGATCTTCCCTTGGCCTGGAGATCAAAGACAGGCAGATTCATGTTACAGGGTTGTGGACAACCATTGGACCAGAGGCATACTGGAAAATGTATAAGACTCTGCTAGATGGAATCCAGTCAAAAAAAGGACACTCTGATGACGATGTATCAGCCTTAATCACAGTCTGTTCTTCCCTGCAGCTTGCATTGTGCCTCACAGGAGAGTCTGTGGAACCCCAGATCCTTCTTCCAGGACTCACCCAACTTGCCAAACTACTGTCTGGGCAGGATTTGAAGATTCCCCTTGACATAGAATCGAGTGTGGTTGCCACTCTAACTCATATTGGCACACAAGAACAGCTCGACTTGCCCATCATCGATGAAACATCGATGAGCCTCCTCGAATCGTTCACAGTTGCACTTGTTCCACCTCCTGGGCAACCAGTATCCCCCGCATTTCTATCCCTTTCGCTTATTTGCCTTCGTATTTGGTCTCGGGGGCTGGTTTCCACATACCCGTCCTGGGCCGTTGCCATCTCCATCCAGGAAGACAAAACTGGCTGGACTCATCTTATAAAGCTGCTATCTGCCATGCAATCTTTCGTTCAGAGCGGGCAGAGCTCTGCCGCTTCTTTGATCACCCATTGGATAACATTTGCCTTTGAAGATAATCTTGTCAATACAATAGCGAATAGAGATGAGAAGGATGCACTTGTTGCATTGCAAGAATTGGCACTGACCTTCCGCAAGGCCCACAATGATGGAATTCATTTAGCTAAGGACATTCTCGAGCGTATAGATGTCCTAATTGTCAAAGTATGTTCCTCAGAGGTGAGTTCCGGAGCATTTCTTGCCTTCAGAAACTCATATTTATTGTCGTGCTCCAGGCAGTTTGTGCAACATTTTCTAGCGCCCGATATAGCGGAACGGAGGACCCATTTTCCCAAGTGAATATGCGCTGGTGGGAAGAAAGGATCTCTCTAAACAAAGACCGAGTCTTCCGACTTCTGTGTGATAGTTCCCCATTGCCCAACCCGTCATCCGTTCAGAGCTCAGCGGATATAGCTCACATCCGGATAGTTTGCGAGGCTGTGCGTTTGTGGAGCACGTCCCACGAGCCAGGGTCGCTTGGAGCTATTCCCCTTCTTGTAAAATGCTGCGAGCTAACCGATTCCGATCTATCCCTCTGGTTTCCTGGAATGGATTCTCCGAATCTATTTCTAGCAACAGTCTTCGAAAACATCAACAAAAACGCGATATATCCAAGGCTAGTGGATAACACCGGTGAGGACCTGAGTACCAGAAATATCCCAAGTTGCTGAACCTGTGTAGAGAATATGTTGGTCTTTGTGCGCCTGATGCGGTGTGCCGCCCGCAAACTTGCTGCAAGCGTCAACGACGACCCGACTCTCTTCATCTCACTTGTTTCCGGCTCTCTCGCCCTCGCATTGCACTACGAACCCGAAAACCCGGAACCTGAACTCGTGGCTGAATTCGGCACCCTCCTCGACGCCGCCGCTTCGTTTGTGCACTTGCACAACGCATCCGATGTTCAGGCACACACCACGAGTATCACCAAATGGCTCATCCGATTAAAGCGTTTGACACTTGCCGAGAACTCCCTGCTCAAGAAATCTCCGCCTTGCGCAATTTACGCACAAGCGTTACTGAATGCAGTCCGCGATGGAAACACTATTGAAGGCCTGAAAGACATGGAGACCCTATCCCAACTCAGAGACTGGGAATCATTTTCACATGATGAAAACACCACGTCAGTCGGATTCCTGCCCATGCCGTTTCCGACCCATTGGCACAGTGGAAACAGCTCTCCTTTCGTTCCTCCCGAGCCTGGCCCACTCTTTGCCGAGGGCTCCAGACAGTCATGGGCAGAGTCAAACTGGCAGCTCTCCGTTCCTCCTTTCGGATATATCCCTACAGTTACCGAATGACCTGGACATAGGTGACCAGAGTCAAGGACCCACTGACAACGGAGAGGAACCTTAGGACTACTCGATGAATTGTGGATGTCATGACTGCATCTGTGTCTCCCATTGTGAAATGTGATGTCGGTAACTGGGGTTAGTGAAAACGAAGGATTACGAAAGTAATATGTATTAATGAGGAGGGACATGAATTTCTGCCGTTTTTGAATTTGAATAGGATTGACATCATTTTCAATCAAGGTGTTGCCCTGCCCGAGGACGACCTTGGATGGTTCAGCCTCATCGGGTAATGTGTTAAAACTGGTCCGAGGACCGACTGCATAAGGATACGAATGAGCCGGAACATGATTAAACCGCAAGGGAAGTAAGCAGGATATAAGGAAACCTGAACACGAAGCGTGACGGTGTAGGCGCAAGATCTAGTCAACCATCAAATATTCCCGGAGAGGCAGAAGAGAGAGAGTTAGGCGAAGAATCCTCAGGCGAAGAATTGCAGTCGATCATTGACATAGACTCAGGGCGTTTGGATTCCATTGTCGTGTAAATTTGGATCTGGATCGCAAAGATGACTTTAATGACAGCAGGCAGAATGAGTTTGAATCTTGATTGTTGGACTGCAAGGAAAAACCTCTCAGGAAGACATCCGCTGCGAGACTGCAGGAACGGAGAACAGAGCCGGCATGACGTGGATCGTAGAGACGAATCGCCACAGAGAGTGAAAGGGTAAAGCTAAAAAAAAAATGGGGACCGTAGTGCATCAGACGAGAAGAGAGAAGAGACGGGCGAGGAAGCAAATGCAGGGATGGTTCGTCATCGGCGCACGAATTGCACCGCGCAGCCTCCTTTCTTTGGAGTTCGGGATCCAGGGCGCGTTCTTCTTCCTGATTCAGCATCGTGTCTGCTCGTTCCAGAGTCAGGTCTGATCGGGTCCGCGTTCGACGTTGACGCAAGACCGGATGCGACATGGGTGTTCGGGACAGCAGAAGGACGGAGACAGGTGGGGCCCGAAGCTTTTTATTCGGAAGCGGGCTGGGACCTTGCGCAAATCGCCATCAAGAGAGCAGAGACTAGGGATTAAATTCCGTGCAAGGTGGTGTGAGGAAAGAGCAGTGCCCGTCCCGGTGCGGCCGGCGCCGGAACTTGAATTCGTGATCGCCGTTTTTCTTTCTCCTCGTCCACGACGCCCACCTGGGCTTATGCTGGCTGCATGCTGGGCTCCCTCCAATGGAGGTCTTGCATGCCAATCTCGCGAGAGCTGCTAGGCACTCGCTGCCACCCATCCAGGCCAGCTCGTTGACAATTCTGTTTGACTTCCAATACGGACCCTCGTGCTGGATAAAATTTCGCTAAAAGGTCAACAAATCGCTCCAGGAAGTACTTTGCTTCCTAAATTCAACTCTGCCAGCTCCATCTTGACCTCCTTGACCTTCCTCCCTCTTCCACTGCGCGACCTGACAGCTTCCACTGGCATCCGAGGACTACCACGTAATAATTGCACGACCAATCGAGGGGCTTCTCGAAAGTTGGACAGGATTCTGACGCTTCGCACGTTCTCCCGCAGTATAAGAAGTGGCACCACCCGAATAATTCGCCTCCCACTTCTCGCACCGTCCTTCACTTCTCCACCCCCAGCTCTCCACTCGCCCTCCGTTAATTGTTTTTACTTTTTACACAATGCGCTTCGCCATCCTCCTCCTTGCCTTTGCCAGTGTCGCCCTCGCCCAGTCGTCTGCCTCCGCCTCCGCCGCGACGAGCAAAAGCGCCGCCGCGTCCTCCGCCTCCAAGGCCGCCTCCGCCCCCGCCGCGAGCGCGACCGGCCTCACATCCTGTGCGCTCACCTGCATCACCGAAGCCGCCAAGAACTCCTCCTGCCTCACCCCGTCCGTCCTCGTTGCCGCTCTCTTCTCTTTCAAACGCTGACCCCGCAAACAGGACGAACGTGACCTGCGTGTGCACCGACCCGAACTTCCAGGCCAAAGCCGCAACGTGCCTCCAGGGCGAGTGCAAGGCAGCGGATAGCGAGGGCGCACTCGCGCTCCAGAAACAGCAGTGTGGCGCTGGTCAGTGCTCTTTTTTTCTTCTCGTCGTGTTCGGCTCTTTCCGGCATCACCGGCATCTCCCGCTCGCCCCTATTTCATTCTTGGCACGTCATTTCTCATCATCGCGCGCCGTCCTCCCTCTCACTTCCCTGCTTTCTCATCGAACCCAACTAACCCTCCTCCACCCAGCCTCCCTCTCCGCCACCGCCGTCCCCACCGCCACCGCGCCCTTCCTCCCCTCCAACTCCGACGCCGACATCTCCGCCTCTGGGACCGGTGCCTCTGTCTCCGCCGCCACGAGCGGAAGTGCAAGCGCCGGCGGGAAGACGGGCGGCGCAGTGCATTTGATGGCCACCGGCGCGGGGATGGCGGCGCTCGTGGCGGTGGCGGGGGGTTTGGTTGGTGCGGCGTTTGCGTTGTAGAGCGGGTGTATTGTAGTGGGAGATGATTGAGATCCAAGCACCCCACGAACGACGTGGTTTCATCAAGAATTCAGTACTTTTCCTTCGCGTTTTTCTAGTCAGTTTAAGTAACTAGACACAGTAGTTCCATCAGAAGCGTTCGTTAAACAAGATCCGGACGTGTTTTTGTTAGTCCCTTCCCGCAGCGCGGAGCAATATCCACTTCAGCACAGTTGTGCCAGTTATCCGATTCACCGCAACACATAATTCCGACTCAGAACTACCTATTCAAGCACGGACTTCTCTTCATCGGCGAATTTCCGGCAGGGGATTCTCGAGTCGCGCGCTGAGGATCTTGGTTCTGGTGGCCCCTCGACCAAAAGTCCTCTGAGCACCTTCCTGCATAGAACTCCGTTGAACTCCGACTCCTCCATCGGATACCCATGAAACTTTGCTTTTTCTTGATGTCTGGCCGCCAATTCTATTCTGTTTGACTACCACCATAGACAGGACAGTGTGCTCTATTTCTGTGCTTCTTGCGGGATGCGCAATTTCGGGGTCTTTTCTGGTCGTCCGAGACAGCTGTCTCTCTGTGTACTCTGTTGTCCCCTCAGCCACTTCGACTGTTGATCCAAACGAGCAATGACTCGCCGTCACACACAACTCCGACGTCGTATGTTCTCCCGAGATTCGCATCAACTTGCACTGCCACCATGAACCCCGCCGACAAAGTAAGGGGAAATGTACCCCTGGTGCATCGTGACTTGGCTTAAGGATCGGTACCGGCCGATGACCGCCTGGGATTTACAGGCGTACACGTCGCTGTTTCCTCCGCGGGTACATTTAGTAGCCGATTCTTCATGTTCCTTCCCTACACCACACCTCGCCGAAACCTACACTCCGATGCTTAGCTCATGAACAACCCTGCGCTCCTCTGTGCGAGATGGGATGGCGGCTAAGCTGGCCGCACGAGCAGTGTGAATAGATGATCTGAAACAACATCTATCAAGAACAATATCTATCAAGATGCAGTCCATTGAGGCACCAGCGTCTTTTATATCGTAGAGACCTCATTAGTGCTTATCATTAATTTATCACGAAGTCCTGATGTTCTCTACAAGTAGTTGTTCCTTTCTCATTCCATCCATTTCCGATCCTACACGAGTGCCATACATTGGCGTTCCGTGGGGATCTTGAAGAAGCAGATCATTGACAAGAATCTTCCCCGTGTCGCGATACGTGGGACAGCTGCTCTGCATCCGAAATACATATACGGCGGGGGAAAGAGAATCTAGATCTCTTGTCCGAGCCCTTCGCCAGGAGTTCACACAATGGCACCTCACCACGCTGATAATCTCGCCGCTGTAATACGATACACCAGTCTGGCGGCCAATACCGCCAAGGAACTTGCAGGTTTATTTCAGGTACCATTTTTGGGCCTCGCTACAACCCTCACCTTTTCAATCTTGAAATCGATAGAGGTGAGAAGCGTCTCTGGGCGGGCAGTTCTTTTGCACGCTGATGATTGAGAGGACAGTCTGTGAAAGGGAACAAGAAAGACTATATCCAGATGGCAGAACAGATTCATGAAATCCTATGCGCAATTATTGGAATTTACACGACGTCCGGATCACATGGGATTGTTCCACTGGCACTCATCAAGGATATCAGTAAATTCACCCAGTGAGTACACCAGCCTGGTGCCCGACTCGATATAACACTATACACAGGACTCTCCAGAATATCTACACTGCGATGAGGGCCCAAGAAGGATTGGGAATAATCAAAAAACTGTTCAAACAGTCGGAGACCACATTGCGTCTGCAAACTTGTGCGGCTGAACTTCAAGATAGTCTTGTCATATTTAGGTAAATTGCTACCTTTGAGAACGCTAAGAATCACATACCCTGGGATAGACCCAAACCCAGTTTGCCACCATCACGGAAATAAAGAGCACGCAGAGTGATGCTGAAGAGAGGCACGCTAGGCTGCTCCAATTTACTGAGGCCCAGTCTGATCTTACCAATTCCAACCACACATCGTCGGTAAGTGTGGGTGCTACTTTGAATGGAACCGTTTGTATTCATGATTTCCAGTTGACTGGATATCAGTCCAGCCTGCAGAACAGGTTCGAACTTGCATGATGATCTGAAATAAAGCTCATCTTCGTTGTAGTTCAGGTTCACTTTCAATGCTGCCCGCATCAGCACAAATATTCCAGGGTCGTGAATGTGAGCTCCAAGAGGTAGTCAGCCTTCTCTTGAACACTTCCGCCCGAGTTGAAATTCTTGGAACTGGTGGAATGGGGAAAACTAGCCTCTCGATAGCTGCTCTCCACCATGCTGATGTTGTGGCGAACTATGCTCAGCGATACTTCATTCCTTGCCAATCAGCTGCCACATGTGCAGATCTCCTTCAAAATATCACCTCGCATATTGGCATTGAGGAGGGATCTAATATGTCGCGGAGGATCATCCACCACTTTATGGGAGCCAGTTCAACATTATTGGTTTTGGACAATTTTGAAACACCCTGGGAGCCAAGCACTCCACGGGTGATGTGGAGGATTTTTTATCTCATCTCACGGATATAGCTCATGTGGCACTGATGGTTGGTCTGTTTCAACAACAAATTTTCATTGTAGAACTTATGCTACATTTAGGTTACCATGCGAGGAGCTGAAAGGCCTGGGAGGGTTAAATGGTCCCGACCTTTCCTTCTTCCCCTGAAGCCCCTTTCCGATTCTTCTGCTCTGGACCTCTTCGTTGAAATCAGTGACGCCTCCAATGAAGAAGAAAATGTCAAACAACTCCTTTATCTTACAGGCAACCTCCCGCTGGCAATTAGCCTCATGGCCCATGTTGCTTCCTATGAGGGATGTGCGACGGCTTTGACTAGATGGGAAACAGAACGAACACTGGTCTTATCTGAAGGATACAGCAAGGCATACAATCTGGATACATCTATCATGTTGTCATTCACGAGCCCTCGGATGACCGGGGAAGCACAGGATCTGCTCAGCATTCTGTCCATCTTGCCTGATGGCCTGTCTGATGTGGATTTGGTTCAGAGCAACCTCCCCATCCCCAATGTTTTGACTGCCAAATCCACACTGTTGCAGACTTCATTGGCATATTTTGAAAACCACCGAATCAAAGTTCTCGTTCCAATCCAAAAATGTGTCAACCACATTCATCTCGCCTCTGATAGCTTCAAGTCCGTTCTGTGTAAATATTTCCACGATATCCTTGAACTGTGGAACAAATTTGAATATTTGACATCCCGGAAGATGTCCATCTAATTGCTGGCAATCTTGGGAACATCAATTCCATCCTCTCGGATGCTCCCGACATCTCAGATGAAAGAACACACATACAGAGCGTTTTATTACTCAACAACTTCTCAAGAGTAACCAACCATGGATGTTCATCGCTCATGTCTGGGCTCAAGGACAAGATTCAACATTGGCACGGTACCAACATTTATGGACAATATCTCATTGAAGCTCTCCTCTCGGTCGAATACTCCCCAATCTCCGATGTCACAGATCAAATCAAGCTAGGAATGCAGATTTTCAGTACCGAAGCACAGCTAGAGCAAGGTGAGCTCAAGTAGCGTCCGTCCGAATGCAGTTATTGAGAGGTTTTAGCAAAATGGTACCATGCTCTTGGATTTTATTATAGAAGTGCGGTCCATGACATGGCGAAGGCACTACAGTATAATAAAATGGCACTATCACTCGTCAGCCTCGAAAATCCAAGAATATTTCTGTGGCGTGTATTATGTGCAATTGCTGAGACTCTTACGATGACTGGCGATTATTTGGAGGCTCAGTATCATGCCAAGCTGGCTCAACACTATTCCGAGCTGCTTGGGGACTCACAGGGTCAATTGATTTCATTGAGTATACAAGTGGTGGCCGCTGCGGGTTGTGGTGATCTCAAACACGCATCTGCAATGTCTGCGAAGGCGACAGAAATCCTGGAGACTTGTGGGCAATTCCGAAGCAATAATTATATAGCTGTGGCCTCTCAGGCAGCTGAGATCCATTTTCTGAAGACAGAATACATGGAGGCCCGCAATTGCTGGACCTCCATGGATTCCTTACGGATCCCTATAAAGCACACTGCCTACTCCCATCTTAATCTTGCTATGCTCGATACTGCGCTGGGGGCAGATATAGGTACAATTGTTGAGAACCTAGATAAAGCCCGAGTGCAGTTCAGCACAATGCAACGTGTTCCAATGGGCTTACTTCTATGCGACATTGCTTCGGTAGATGTGCAACTTCGTCAGAACAACCCTACAGCAGCCAAAGACTTGTGTCAACAAACCTTCCTAGCCTCACGAAATACCATGGCCGAGTGCGCAATGTTATGTTTGGACAAATTGGCGGATCTAGGACATGGGATGAACGACGTTCAGACTACGTTGTGTTGGGCAGGGGTGTATATCAGTTCAGCGTTCAAGGTTAAAGGTAAACTGGCCATCTTGAAAGCTCTCCGATGCTTCGGTGAAATTTTCCTTGCTGTAGACGATGACACGACAGCTCTCAGCGTTTTCGAGGTGGCTTTGGAAGGATTCACTATCATGGGCGTTCACCGAAGTAGAGCTAACTGCATGATACGCATCGCTGAGATTCTTGAACGTCGAGGAAAGATCACCAAAGCTATGGAATTTTGGAACGCAGCCAAACCTCTGTTCGAGCGATCATCCCAAATAAAGGCTGCTGCTCGCGTAGATTCCAAGCTCTCCGCCATTATGCCATCCAACGAACTGTGATCCAACTCGCGTCCATCCAAATGACGACCGGAACATACCATGTTTTTCTCTATGACTTCGTTTTTTGGATCCTGGGCTCGCCATCATCGTTTGATACCGGATTTAGATCTCCTTCATGCAGTTAGTTGTCTGCATGAATCGTAGTTGTTGATACCGACCTTTGTACGATGTGTAGTCCATGATTTATTGACGAATTGTACGTATAGGGTCAGTTCAGTAGCATACTATTTCTTTCAATTGACCTGGTGTTTGAATGGTGGAAAATGGGTCACAGACGTGTCAAAGCCTATTGGTTTTTTTGTGCGCTAACAAGTACTGTATTTTTTCGTTCAATTCGACAGGGGGTGTGGCACGTGACACCTGGAACATATTCGACACCTCGACACGGCCCAGGTTGGATCGTGACACCCCCCAAAATTTCGACACCGTCCCAAAAGAATGTAGGACATCATACAGTCAACTGGGGCTTTTTCCAGAAGCATGGAGAGCCAGGCAGATTCATGTTTAAATTAATTGTTTTGCCCAATGACTTTATTGAGTTCAGCCTGATATTTGCCTGATATGCAGCTAGAAATTCAGACAGAACAATAAGTGTGGTCAATATGGATGCAGGGGATGCACGAGAGATTCAATGGGGATTTTTGGCTCTTGAAACACACGTACGATTTTCTGAGCCATCTGACCAATTCGACAACCCCCGCTGTGACGCGTGACAACGAACCAAAGTTCGTATTCGCGTATTCGACAACCCCCCCTGTGGCATGTGACTGTCAAACTGAACGAAAAAATACAGTATAACATACCAGTCAGTTGCTGTACAACATAGATCTCCCAACCCCAGAAGTTTAAAGCGACGGGGGAATAAATCTCACCGTTCAATTGCAGGGAAAACTTGGTCTAGGTCTCATGGCACCAGCAATACATTGATTCCGACCGGGGAAACATTTCGCGGAGGTAAACTGAATAGCTTGTTACTGCTTTGCAAATCTCAAACCTGCCATCATAACTGGGAGCGCCCTACCCGAGCTCTCAAGTAAGTTCTTTTGCGAAACTTACAGTCTGGGCATGCGACTTTGCACTTACGCCGGAGCTGCGCTCCAGCATGTCTTGTGTATGTTAAAATATCAACGCAAGCGCTCGTCGGGCGTGAAACAGAGATGCACTGCGCGTTCCCGTTACTTTCAATTTCAATCAATTTACTATCTGGGGGGAGGGAAACAGAATAAAAACGGATTCCCGATCAATTGTCTGAACCTCGTTCAGCTCTCAGGGTTTCATAGGCGCTGCGCTACGACAAGTGTATCCATGAGTTGGTCTCGATCATACCGACCGGTCCGGTGTTTCGCCTCTTCCCACCGAGGGACTGCTCTATACGGCAGGAACGATACTGGCCAGCTGAGAACACTCAGATCTCGATCTACCAGTACTATCACTTATATAATTCTCAAAGGGACCGATGGTCATTGACTTGAATGTCACCACCTGTGATTCGTTCAAAATCCGACCAAACCACGGCTCAGCAAGAAACCTCTGCGCGTCCCATTGGATATCGACTTGTGAAATGCACGTCCTTCATAACATTTAAATGAGAGGTTAAGCCCACATGATCGGTCTGATGCGCTCTCCCCTGTGCTCTCCCCGCCCTGTCACCGGATGCCGGGGCCTTTCCGTCACTCGCTGTTTGTTTGGATCTCTGGGAATTACCCACTACCCTGAAGTTATATTCGTCTCTAACATGCTCTGATCCAGGAATGTATTCCGGAGACCCATACTGCGGAGATGGTGCCTAAATTAGCATACTATCAGTGACTGGGTACTGGGCCACCTGAAGGGTTTTTGTTGCCCCGAAGCCAGTGGAGGCATTGTAGCATTCCAGAATGTATTCTGGCATCATATGAGTGAGTGGCGGTAGTGGCACGGGATTTGGTGACGCATTGATGGCTCACCGAATATTTTGCCTGGGCAAGTCCAAAAACGGTCAAAATGTGGTAGTGGGCCGACCGTGCAATTAGGGCTGCCACCCGTGCCCGTGACGGCAACGGCCGTCGATTTAACGGGTGGTCAACGGGCACGGCCCGTGATTTAACGGCCCGTCGAATGCTTCAAAAATAGTCTGACGGGACGGCACGGTTAACGGGACGGCCGTGACGGGTAAACGGCTGGATTGAAATATTATTTTTGGTGCTTCAGTTCAAGACACGAGTTCTCTCGTACCGTGAGGCACCCACATTGGATATGGTGTTCTCAAAATTGTTCAAGTAGGTTGACATCGACGATCAGTGGGCAAAACCAATGAGCTCGGCACTCACAAAGCCTTACGTGAATCCTCAGTCAACCCATCAATTCGTTTGGGTCTACTGGATCCTCCCTATATCAGAGAAATACAATCATCACGAAAATTGAACATGTTAAGTACATTGAAACTCCGCCATCACTTGCGGCAATTGCCGATGCAAAGCACAACTTGACTAGAATTTCGTTGTTTCTGCAGTAGAAAGGTTGAGGAATACATGGAATGGATACTAGGCAAGATATATGGCATAACCCTCACCAATTCCCAACTCAATGGGCCCTCCTAAGCACAGGGAAAATGAACCCGTTCAACGGCCGTGACGGCCGTCGGAGTGTTAAACCGTGCCGTGACCGTGCCGTCGACCTTAACTCAAAATCTTGGATGGAACGGGCACGGCACCCGTTCGACGGGTGCCGTCGAATCGTCGCGACGGTCACGGGCGGCAGCCCTACGTGCAATGAAGGCAGAATAAAATGGTCAGAATCAGATTGACACCATCAAAGGGATGCAACAACCATGCTCATTGTCCATGCCGAGTTTCGCAATCATAACACCACTATGGAATCCGATACAACGGTGGCGAGCGCATGACCTTCAGATGAATTTTGGCATTTTACGAATCTTCAGCATAATAACAACATATATAGAGGGTCAAGTGTGCTAGACGTGGTGTCTATGTGTGGCCGGATATCCATTGAGCATAATGAGCGCCAGACCTAGGTGAAGGACGAAGAGGTAGTGGAAAACGAGACGATTTATGCCATTCCAAAAATAAGAAAACACGTGTTCGGCAACCCGCCCGGCCGGCAAAGCCGGCACAGCATCACGTCAACTCCATCAACCAGTGTCGAACTTTGTTTTTAGGGGCGCCTCTACATGTCTTCCAACATCCAACCAAGCTTGGGCAAGAAGAATATATTTTTACTCACATAGGGGCGAAGTGGCCCACTAGGCAGTCGCATATAGTAGGTATTGCATCATCAATTCTGCTTCTTGGATTCAATGCTGCCTATTCGGCCCCGGGGATGTGTGTCATGAGTTAATATTGGACAATCCCTCCTTATCGGAACTTCTCCCGCAGATATCAGAAAACCTGATGAACAAAGAATGCTATTGTGGGGCTCGGGGCTTCTGTTCGCCCGGCGGCAAGATATGGTATAAAGCGCCCCATATCACGAAAATTTCTGTCTACAATCCCTGAAATGCCTCCCCAGCACTCGGTCTCTGATATTCGTCTAAGGAACATTGTGACGTGCTTGACTCCGGCTGTCACATTCCTCAAGGACGTCCATGACACCTTTGGCACACCTTTCATACCAGCTATCGCAGGGACGACTCTGTCTTTGATGACTCTAGTCCAGGTCCGATTTACATAACATTATTTTACCGATCTGACTTGTACCCGTGCAGACAGTGAAACGAAATAAAGATGAATGTGCTCAGCTGATGGAGAAGATTCATAGCCTTCTCTATGGTGTCATTAATCTCCATATGCAATCCGGGGCCGCAGGGACCTTACCACCAGCAATGATGTATCATATTGGGAAATTTGCAGAGTATTTCTCCTTTCCCACTTCTATCTTGGGCTGTTAATCAGACTTCCACAGGACACTCCATAAGATCCACGCATTTATTGAAGCACAGCAGGATGGAAATACAATCAAGCATTTTTTCCGCCAGAGCGAGATGAGCGCACTGTTGAAGAATTGCCACGCTGGATTACAGGAGGCCCACTTGTTGGATCCCACCTTGGACTCAAGCCTGGGAAAAACCTGACAAGACCAGTGATCCAATATCTTTCTCACAAATCTCACTGCCTCTTGATTTTGGATAACCTGGAGACAGTATGGGAGCCGATGGAGTCCCGCACTGGGGTCGAAGAGTTCTTATCCTTGCTCACCGATCTGTCCTGTCTTGCATTGGTAGTAAGTCTCAATGTATCATGCCAATTACACTCACTAATCCATATGTCCACAGATCACAATGCGAGGTGCAGAACGGCCTGCCAAAGTCCGTTGGACTCATCCATTCCTACAGCCGTTGAGACCTCTGACCGATGAGGCTGCAAGACAAACTTTTATTGATATCACAGATGACTTTTATGAGAGCAGTGACATGGATCAACTTCTCCAGTTGACAGATAACATGCCACTGGCTGTGGATCTCATTGCCCACCTAGCCAATTATGAAGGAAGCTCCAACATCCTAACTCGGTGGAGGTCAGAGAAGACTGCTCTGCTTTCAGAGGGCAGTGACCAGAGATCTAGTTTGAATGCATCCATTGCAGTTTCACTTTCAAGTCCCCGAATGATGTCTTCATCGGGTGCCAAAGATTTACTAAGTCTTCTGTCAATTCTCCCAGATGGGCTTTCAGACCTGGAGCTTCTCCACAGTGATTTACCTATTCCTAATCCCATGAAATGCAAAACCACATTGCTTGGTACCTCATTGGCTTACATTGATGACAAGATGCATTTGAAGACATTGGCCCCCATCCGGGAATATATACAGCATGTTTGTCCACCTGCTCTATCTCTAGTTCAACCACTCTGTCAACACTTTTATTTGCTCCTGGATTTGTACCAGAAATATAGTAGTGTTGACAGAATCACAGTGATCAATCAAATAACCTCGAATCTCGGAAATCTGCAGCAGGTGTTGTCACTGGGGCTAAATCGGGAGAATCCAGACATATCAGCTAACATCCAATGCATCATTTCCTTAAACTCATTCAGTCGCATCACTGGGCGTGGTTATACAATGTTAATGGATAGTGTCTCGCCTTTCTTCCCTAAGCCCTGTAACCACCAACTCGAGGCCAAATTCATCACAGAGGTGTTTCACTCCATGAATTACCATCCTATTGGTGACCCCAAACTCCTAATTGATCAAGCCAGAGTGCATTTTGATATTCTCAATAATCCTTCTTTGCAGGGTGAGTTTGCTACATTACTTTAAACACTGTCTGCTTAACATGAAACCATAGCCAAATTCCATGCTGCAGTTGGAATGTACTATTTCTATCGCAGTGACATAGCAGAAGCCATGAAATGGCTTGATGAGGCACTTGATTTGTCAAAATGCTCTGGGGACACAAACCCACAATGTAGCATATTGAACAGCACTGCAGTGATCCAGTGGCAGACTGGTGATTATGCTGCCGCTCGGTTAAATAGTTGTGAGGCACAAAAACTTGCCAAGCTTTCTGGAAATTTATATGAGCAGGCCCGAGCACTGCGAACCGAATCTGCATGTCGTGCCAACCATGGGGATTACAAATATTGCTTGCTTCTGCACCACAGAGCAAGAGAACTTCTGCAGCATTGCAATATGTCTGGGAGTCGTTTAGATCAAAATATAATGACGAGTGAGGCAGAGGTGCATCTGATGAAGTCAGAATATGCTGAGGCTCGAAGTATCCATCTCAAAATTGTTCAGCAGACCTCCGCTGAACAAGATTCATTCAACTATGCCCTGTCCCTCCTCAATATTGCTGAGATTGATGTGACAATTGGCACCACTAAACATGATGTGTACCAGAATCTCGACAAGGCAAAAATGATATTTAGAAATGTTGGACATTCTACTGCAGTCATTCACTGCGACAAGATTTTGGCAGACTTGAACCTTAGGGAAGGTGATCTGTTGACTGCAAAGACTCAATTTCAACAATGCCTAAGTGCAGCTTGGAGGCAAAGCATTGGAGCTGTGACCTACTGTCTAGAAAGACTTGCTGATGTAACCCGCTGGGATACTACCAGGATTTCTTCAACAGCTAGATGGCCATTGATATACCTGGCACTAGCCCAAAAAACGAATCAGAGGCTCGCCCTACATAATTCCCTTCGCTGCTTAGGAGATGTATTCCTATTACAGGGTGATCAAAACACAGCACATAGCCTTTTCCTTGTGGCATGGGAAGGATTTACATCCATGGATGTTCATCGGAGTCGAGCCCAGTGTATGTTTCGCCTCGGAGATATTGTGAAGAGCCGAGAACAGCCCATCATCGCCCAAGAATATTGGACAGCAGCTCGAGGATTGTTCCACCGGTCATTGCAAGTAAAAGATTTGTCCCGAATTGATGAACTGCTAAAGGACTGTGATGTGTGTGTGTAGTGGTTCTTTTGTATTGTGATGATTTTAAATTCAATACTACTCTTGTCTTTGTATCCATTGTAAGATGCTTGAAAAGGATCGTGGCAGCATGTGTGCTACATCCAGAATTTTGGGTATTACTCGGTGAGAGTGGGATACTGCCCCAAGGTGCTTATGAGTCCCTCTCGAACACACCTGAAATTAAATGGATCTGTTCAGAATTGAGTGAGTAACAGGGGCAAGGTAAGAGATCAAAATTGACCTTGTTTTTTTAACAAATGACTAGTGCCATTAGATATGCAAACAGCTGTAATTAGTCTACCACTACAAGATTGTTATCCTCAAAACTAGGGCTGGATAGGAACCTGCTCTTCTGTATGCACAGGATCATTTTCGGTGCATCCTTCTCGAGACGTTGCTCGACCAGCCGTCTCAGGAAACCCCACATGCTTCAAGTTCTATATCAAGCAGCAACCGGTTTTCACTTTCCTCCTGTACCTGGTGAGAAATCATTGGAGCCCCTGCGGTTTGACAAGGATCATGCTGCGACAAGATTCTCGCAGATTTGGATCTTCGGGAAGGAAAAGCGGCAAGTGCAAAAGAGACCCTCCAAATTTGCCTTGGCGCATTCAGGAGAAGTGTCGACAACGCCCTTTCATGCATAGAAATACTCGGAGATGTGCGCCGTTGGAATTTTACAGGCATGAGTTGGCCGGCAGCATGGGCAGTAACACCGCGGGCAATTCCCATGACGGTCAAAATTGAACCGCCACTGTGACGGTTGCACCCTGGTTGCCCACCGGTTGCCCACTGGTAGCACTTTCTCGGCAGGGCGGCAGAAGCTCGGCTGCCAATGCCGGATGACATTTTCCGAGATAAGCCCGACGGATCACATGCTGATGAGTGTTACTCTGTCATGCTAAAGTCGAGCCTCTTTGATTGTTTTCAAGTACCAAATGTATGTAAAATTCATACTGTATGACAACATGACCTTAGTTTTCTTGTTTTCATTTTCCTGAATCCTCATCAGCCATAGTTGAATAACCTGTGCTAGAAAACAAAGGAAAGTACGCAAACCCAACCCAAACCAGTGTGTGCACGTGGCTCGTGTAGGTAGATGTGCAGGCATATCGTTGTACTGTGAAGCGGACATGCTAGTTATGTACGTACAGTCACATGTGTGGGGTCTGCGTATCAAGTTTTGCAAATGTAGACACTTGTGCATGGGCAGATTGTGGAAGGCTGATTCCAATTAAGGGGCAAAAGAGTGAGCCGGGGGTGGGCAGGGCAGGCAGAGAGACAGGTGTGCGGGCGATGGGTGAGGTGGATGCATGGAGGATGAGTGAGGTGGATGTACGGGGACGTGGCACGGTGTTGGTGTTTGCACGAAAAGTGTCTACTTCCGCACAACTCAACATGCACACGGCACAAGTTACTGTGCATGAACATCTTGCACGTCCACTCAGCGGTACAACGATGTGCCCACATACCCGCCTGCACAACTCGGCTGTACACACTAACTTGTGTTCTTTCCTTCGTTTTTTTGGAACTTGTTATTCAACTACAGCTGACAAGAATTGAGGGTATTGAGAACACGAAAATCAAGGTCACGATTTTTCATTGTACAAATTTTGCATACATTCGGTGCTTGAAAATCACCAGAGAAGTCGAAGAAGGCTAGCACTCACGAGCACGTGATCCGTTGAGTTATTTCGGGCAACGTTATCTGGCATCACCAGCCAGGCTTCTGCCGTCTTGCCGAGAAAGAGCTACCGGTGGGCAACCGGTGGGCAACCAGGGTGCAACCGTCACAGTGGCGGTTCAATTCTGACCGTCATGGGAATTGCCCGCAGTGTAATATTTCTTGGAAATGGCCTGAAATTGAAGAGAAATCTGGTCGTCCACAAGGCCCTTCAATATTTGGGAGATGTATTTCTCTCTGAGGGAGATGATACTACTGCAACGAATCTTTTTACTGTTGCACTCGATGGATTTACGGCGATGGACATCCTTAAAAGCAGAGCCGAATGTCTTCTCCAGCTAGGCAATCTTTCACAGAAAGGGGGGAATCCGATCAGCGCTGTGAAGTTGTGGGAAACTGCACGGCCTTTGTTTGAACGATCATCACAGCACGACGGATTCTTCTGCATTGACAAAAAACTGAACGATGCTATGGAACACCTGGGGGCCTATGACCTCAGAAATGCTCATCATCCTGGTGCTCACATTATTGACAACCCCACTGCTGAACAAGATCGCACCAAATCGACAGTGCATTTGGCTGAGCTGTATGTGCCCACATATCACCGGAAGAGGTGCCTGTGAAAGATAGCGGTCACTTGACGGAGAGGGTGGACATTTGGTCTCTGGTTGTCTAGCGGGGAAGATATTTACTGTTCGATCTCCACATATCATATGTATATTGCTTACTTTTGTACTGTTCGCGCTCTTACAGCTGTTCAAGATGAGTATGACACTGCACAATCTTTGTAAAATGAGCTCAATTTCGCCCCCCCCCCCCACTTTTGCTGCCGGTCTCCGCTGTTCTACGAGCTGCGTTCGTCTCAAACGCATCGATATCATGGCACGCTTCTCCGGTAGGTTGCAGTTTTACGGTTCGAGTTTATCGGTTGAATTTGGTCCATGGGTAACAGCTGCCTTCTATTGGAATTTCGTGCCACCTCTTCCCTCGTTCGAACAATTTCATCGCAGCAATGAGACCAAAATTTGAGTATTGAGCTGATTGCTGTAGGTGGATAATTGGATCGATCGGTAGGTCAACGTGTGCTGAATTGCCTGCAATCCATTGGTATGTTTTTGGGACACCGGCGCACGAGTTGGTACTGAACGTACTTAATGACCTTTAGTTCAGGATACTTTGAGGTTCTTCATGGACACCGGCTTGATTAGTCAAGCTGCAGCTGTGGAATAAATGGCAGAATGAATTGGCTGAGTGCGCGGCATTGCTAGCACTCTGTGAGCTCTGCACCGAACGTACGCTGAGATTTCAGAATGAGGCGAGCAGTCTGGTTCGAGTATACGACTCCGAGGTACGTCCGATTTCTATTCATCCTTCGCAGAATTGCCGAGAGCACTTTCAATGTCGAAGAAGTACACTGCGCTGAATAAAATGTGTGACTCACTAGCAAAATGAAATCAATTTACTTACTGAGGCTGTAACTTACTCACCCTGGGTGCGCCGAAGGTGGGATCTGCGTCCAGTCAGCACGAGATGCCGACTTCCGCGTGGCTACTCAGCAAGATCATCTCGGCGCGAAGAAGGTTCTCGAGGGAGCCGCACGCCTCGCACGCAGTTTTTGCTTGACGCTGATATATTGCCGAAGAGCACCTTCGTGAAACTGACGGCATAGGGAATTCAATTGATAGCCTCGCACCAGTTGTGCTATTAGTACGGGCGATCGGTCAGATTTCGATTTCGCCATCGCTGCTGGGCCTGTCGCGGGCGGAGAGTAGATTGGGTGCCCATTTCGGACTGCGCAAACATAGTCTCTCGTAGACAGATGATTTAACATTCGACGCTCGTACCTCGCGTGCTAGCGCAGACAGGGCGCTGGACAAAATACAAATTAACGACCGAACAAACCGGTTCAGGAGAGGATCAGGAACAGGTTATACAAAGAATGTGAAGGAGAGACATACCATCAAACGAGGCGAGTCTGCACACCGCTTCGCATCAGTTCACGGCACAAAAAATCATTTTGGGCACACGCGCGATCGATTCGAGAACCTGAAACCGGCAGGGAATTTACGCTCAGAGGCGGTCAGGCGTTGTTGGGTGCAGGGTTGAAAGGAAGGGACAGTAAGTTTAGTATGGATTTAAGAACGGAGGTGAGGATTAGAATAGAGTCTTGATGGAGCCCGTAGGTTAGCCTGGCTAGGGGGACTCGAGGTCGAGTTGAGGTCGAGGCTGTGTGGTGGAGCCGTCTCGGGATCAAGTGATCCGTATTACCGCACCGGCTCTTCTCCTGCTCTAACAAGTCGACTCAGGCCCAACTCAGAGACGCCTCCAAAACTGACCGCCTCCTACAGGAGTCCTATTGTCTTCCTCCGATTTCGAGCGTGAGTTGATCTCCGGCGAGCACTGACCTCAATACCGAAAATATAATCAAGCCTTCCTTCGAACATCTGCAGTCGTACTCTGGCGGTCCTTTCTACTATGCTCTGCCATGTCGACTATTTTTGGACTGTTCGGATCACAATCACTGCGTTAAGCGGGTTGATAGCCGGGGGGCGGCTAATCAATGAACGTTAATGAACGCTATAGCCATTGATCTATAGTTCAGCTGATGGCCGTCGCCTAACCAGCCGCATTGTTGTGAGACGACGGTTGCTCAAATAGCCGTGCTAAGGCGGTGCTGTGGCTATTCGCTCCCTGAACGCAGTGAATTCCAGTGCTGTGATGGGCGCTCGCCATTGCTGCGGAGATCATCATGTGCGGAATCTCCGCAGTTCTGCACTGTTCAGTGTTCTGCATTATTCTCGAGCTCAGTGCTGCTGCCAGTGGGCAAAGTTCGACGCTTAACCGCCCATAAACCTCCTCCTCGAATCAGTTCCGCTCTCAGCCATTTGCCAGGGGAAAATGGACAAATACTAGACGCTGTCCCGGTATTTAATCACTGACCGTTGGCTGACTGTTATTTCTCCCTGGGCCTAAAACAGCCGTTCGGATCCCATGTCCACTTAGTCAGTGACCTTGACGCCCGGCTCTTGTCTCTCACTCTGACAGTCAAGCCATGTCGACCCAGACTGGCGCATTCAACACTCACTCCTCGACGACCTACCGTAGGTGGTATCTGCCGCCGAGAATATCTGACCGAAACCGCTCTTGATAGGCTACGCCATCGTTGCCGCACTGGGCGTCGTCGCGCTCATCGGATGTGTCCTCTTCTTCCGCTCGCGCATCATCGAACACCGGCATCCCACCACACGCATTGTACGCAACCTGGGCGAAGCTATCCAAGAGAAGCCGCGGTTCTACGAGGCGTATTTGGGCAGTGGCGGGCTGTCAGCGGATTGCGAATGGGGGGAAGTAATGGTGCGTGTGTGGTTTTATCTTGTATTTTATTGCATATTCCACCTAACACGGGTCAAGCCCTTATCGGTCTACAGGATCGGGCCTTCAAGCTGGTCCCAGAGTGCAACTAAGAGGGTATCTCATGACGGAGGAGAACTTCTCGGGTCGGTTCCCTCGAAACTCGCAATATTCATCGGCATGCCATTTTCCCATATGCATACGGAAGGCATTCGTCAGGAGTCCTCGGGGGATGCGGTGCCGGAAGAAGATCCACCTCTACCGTATCTCGAGATTGGAATTACCGGTCTTGACGTGCCGCGGCACAGAGACAACTTGGATTCTGGCGAATAGATTTATATACACCGTGCCATGTCCATTCAATTAATTGTACAGTAAATGTGAAAAAGGAATTTCTTGGTCTTCATTCCCACTGGCCTGAAATAAAACGAGAGCGTCGTACTTAGTGCCACCACAGCAGCGGCCCTGATGCGCCACACCGCATTTTTCGTTTCCCGCTGTTATCCCCAGTTAGAGGCGTTGCACAGCACACCGTTGCGAACCAAGTGCCCTCCCAGTAGGGGAAGCAGTTCCCAATCTTTGCTTCTCTTTCGCACCAGATAATGGTCTCACTCATGAATATCGAGACCTCGTGGGGATTCCCATTTCATGACAGAACTCCAGGTGCGCTCTTACGACGGCTAATATTATGATATTCGTGCCACTAACAGAATCGTGGAAGGCGGTAGTGAAGTTGATCACGCCGGCATTTGCCTCCATGTACACCATATCCAGCGCCGGCAGAAACTCCAGTCCGCCTTCCACGATATGCGTGTGAACCTAACGGAATGGCATCAAATATTGCCAACATTAATTGCTGGAGAAGCAGTCTCGTTTATAGTTATGTGGAACAAGATGGCATTTGGAGTAGTACTATCCAGTACTCATCCGTCACCGCACGGGGATCATTCGAATATACGACCAAGTCGTCTCCTAATTTACCACACTATTGTTAAGGATGGCGGGGACCACATTCTTACAACCCCGCCCGACAGCCACCCAGGGAAATGTTAATTACGCCATCGCGAAAGATGCCTGTGTGGGGCTATGGCGTCCAGGTTCAGAGCTGGCCAAGGCCGACTCATCATTACCCTTCATCCGATACCCACTAAAACCCTGGCCTCCCTAGTCCAGTCGGCTGGGAGTCTGTCTTCACCTCGGAGAACACCGGTCCACGTCTTGAGCACAAGTGACTTCTTCAGTGCCTTAGTGCCGTATTTTGCTTTGTTAGTAGTTAGACAGTCAATGTTGATCCTCACGTTCAGGGCGTGCGTCCAGCGATTGGTTATTTCGCTGGGGGTCGCAGGGGGTTTCTCGTTGAGGACCCTCTCGTTTCGTAGGCGCCAAATGAGGTGGGCGGATTCGGAGATGGTTATTCTGTACAGGCGTGACGTGCCCACGTCTGTTTTACCAGGGATGTTAACTTTTTTAATGAGGCCGCAGGCCATAATTTCGCCCATGAGGGGGGTGGGGTTCATATCTATTCCTGTCCACAGTTTCCAGAGTTGGGATACCAGCTCCCAGATTATCTGCTGCCCATTCTCCTCACATTGGGTCAGAATATGTGACATGCTTTCGGGTACGTTGCATTTTTTGCAGATGCCCCAGTCAGCGTGCAGGGGGAGTTTTAGCCAATAGTCGCCGAGGGGGTAGCCATTGTGGATAGTCATCCAGAGAAAGTATCTAATGCTTCGGGAGATGTCCCTATGGCGGACAGACTTCCAAATCTGCGCTTCTGCCGGGACCTCATCCCTGCCGCCGGCTGCCGCATCCTGGGCGTAAACCATATTTCTGGTTGTCGCACGCCGGTCTAGCGCCTCCTGGTACGCGGGCCTATCCATTGTCTGGGACCTGATGATCTTGTAAGCTAACGATTGCGTTATGCTTTGGAGTTTCACTCCGGGCACAAGTACCGCCCGAGGGATGCTGTAGTCAACTATCAGGGCGTCGTCCTTCTGCCTACCCTCGTCTGCAAGCCGGTCGGCTCTCTCGTTCCCCTCGATTCCGGAGTGGCCTTTGACCCATTCAAAGGTTGTTGGCGCGCTCCTCTCACGGATGCGCGCGCGCGGCTATTATTTTGATCAGGTGACCGTTCGCCGTATTATGAAATCCCTCATCTTCCCATTTGCTTAGGTTCTTCGTGAGGCCATCAACTATTAGCTCGTATAGTTGAAAGGATGGGTGTGTAGGATTACTATGGGAAGAATATACGGTACGCATAAAGTCCAACATAAAGATGATACGGTCGTCCGGCATTAAACAATGTTATTTTTCAAACTAAAAACGCGTGGTCACTTGGGCGGCGGACGCGCTAGTGGTGAAATCCCCAGTCGTGGTGGGGACGCTGGAAGTCCCGATGCTGAAATCTCCAGTCGTGGTGGGGATGCTGGAAGTCCCGATGCTGAAATCCCCAGTCGTAGTGGCGAAGCTGGAAGTGCCGATGCTGAAATCCCCGGTCGTGGTGGCGATGCTGGAAGTGCCGATGCTGAAATCCCCGGTCGTGGTGGCGAAGCTGGAAGTCCCGATGCTGAAATCTCCGGTTGTGGTGGCGAAGCTGGCAGTCCCGATGCTGAAATCTCCGGTTGTGGTGGCGAAGCTGGCAGTCCCGATGCTGAAATCCCCAGTCGTGGTGGGGAAGCTGGAAGCACCGATAGTGAACTCTCCAGTTGTGGTGGGGAAGCTGGAAGCGCCGATGGTGAATCCTCCAGTCGCGGTTGGGTCGCAGGCATAGACTGTAGTGGTGACCGTGACCACCCCTCTGGTGCTGGTAGAGGTGAGCGCGCCAGTCGAAAATCCGCCCGTACGGGTGCTCGTAGTCACAGAGCCACTGGGGAAGAATCCTCCTGTGCTCGTACTGGTGAAAGCCTCGCTCGAAAAGTCCCCTGTGTGAGTGGTGAACCCGCCGCTCGAAAATCCGTCTGTACCGGTGGTCGTCGTCACGGCACTGGGGAAAAATCCTCCTGTGCTCGTACTAGTGAATTCCCCGCTCGAACAGTCCCCTATGTGAGTGGTTACTTGAGTGGTGAACCCGCCGCTCGAAAATCCGTCCGTACCGGTGGTCGTAGTCACAGGGCCACTGGGGAAGAATCCTCCTGTGCTCGTACTAGTGAATTCCCCGCTCGAAAAGTCCCCTATGTGAGTGGTGACTTGAGTGGTGTACCCGCCGCTCGAAAATCCGTCCGTACCGGTGGTCGTCGTCACAGGGCCACTGGGGAAGAATCCTCCTGTGCTCGTAATAGTGGATTCCCCGCTCGAAAAGTCCCCTGTGTGAGTGGTGACTTTAGTAGTGAACCCGCCGCTCGAAAATCCGTCCGTACCGGTGGTCGTGGTCGCAGGGCCACTGGGGAAGAATCCTCCTGTGCTCGTACTAGTGGATTCCCCGCTCGAAAAGTCCCCTGTGTGAGTAGTGACTTGAGTCGTGTACCCGCCGTTCGAAAATTCGCCCGTACCGGTGGTCGTGGTCACCGGGCCACTGGGGAAGAATCCCCCGGTGCTCGTACTAGTGAATTCCCCGCTCGAAAAGTCCCCCGTGCGAGTGGTGACTTGAGTGGTGAACCTGCTGCTCGAAAATCCACCAGTTGTAGTCGTCGGGAAATAAATATCGGCATTCGCCACCTGGAGTCGATTGAGATCACGGGTCCGAATTGCAGCGTGGATCGGATTGATAACTCACCGGTACAGCGGCAACATGTAAGAAATTGCTCGCAACGGCGGCGACGACAGTGAGTTTGAACAACATTTCTTTTGGGGGGGAGATTCAAGGCAGGTCGAAAATAGAGCCGAATTGGGGAGAGAGGATTGAGACGGCGCCTTTAAATGTAGACGAGCGCATACCATTACCTCACGGCGGAAAAATGGAGTGTGTGAAGACGGCGAGAACTCACCGCGTAAGGAATCCGATTCAAGTTAGGACTCGGCAACCAAGAAAGTACATGCCGCTGCTCAGCGACGACGCAAGAGCGGATCAGTGGAAGGCTGGACGTTGGGCGCTAATTCCAGGTTCTAACCCGCATATAAATACTGCGGAATCCGGAGGCGGAACACGGCTCCTGGGAAAGGTAAGTAGGTGAGTAGGTAGTATTACCGGGCGGTTCCGCTCAGGAATAGAATACGCGGCATTGTATGCTGCGGATACGGAATAGAATGTCCGCGAGACCACCGCCTTCTGTCATAGAATGTGGTACATCTTACGAGAATTCAGAAAGACTCCACAGGACTCCCGGAGGAACTTCAATCGGTGAAGTGGTTGAAACTCGACTGTGTTGGAGAGAATCAATATCGACAAGCGAGACGTTGCCTTGGTGTGAAGTTGGGCTATAAGCAGGCCGCTGAAAAATATATTAGGTGGAACAATTCAGAAGGCGCATACCGGCAATCCTGACCGCAAAAACTCCTCCCAGTCTCCATTTCCACCACCGCGCGCATACGCCTGGCTCTCCACCAACGCACGCAGCTCACAGATCCCCTCTCCCCCTCCTTTTCTGTCTCTATCCCCGTCCCCAGCACAAAATCCAACCGCTGCACCGCATCATTCAAACGCATAAAGTCACGCGGTTGTGGGCCGAGCGAAGCGCGGGGGCCAAGCGTCTGTATACGCGTCGGAGTCGGGCACACGTTGTCGTCGAGTGTGTCATTTCCCTGTGCGAGTTTGAGCCGCGGTGGCAAGTAAAAAGGGGAGGGATAATACACCTTCGGAGAGAATGATTGATAATCGCGGGGTGTAGACGTGGTGGCTTGCTGCTGAGAATCATAGATAATGCATAGATGAGCTGGGGGCCGGGAAGTCTGTTTCGGTAAGGATTCGGACCGCCGTCCAGTTATTCGCGCTATCAACCACTCTCGCGGTGCTGGATGAGCGCATGAATGGGAGATCCGCGGCACTAACCAAGTCGCTGTATCGTTCGAACGCGAGCTCCCCTACGAGGACCTATGTAATAAGCGATAATTGGGCCCCGACATTGTCATATTTCATGCAATCAAGTCACGCACCGTTGAGCACCAAACAGGACGAGGTCCGCTACGCCAAGCGTTTACGTGAAATTCTTGAGAAAGTTCAGCCGTGCGTCGATGCAATTCTGCGCGTTCTGCAATTTGGCAATGCCTGAATTGGCCCGAAATAATCGTCGTCGCGGCGAGAGCGGTCGGGATGCGCGCGTCGTGGCGCTGCAGCGGTCGCGGGCCAAGTTCAAGTGATACGTTCGTGAGAAGGGAGAATGGCACATTCCAGTATTGGGAGGTCAAACGTTGCCTACCTAATGCCTACCTGAGGCTGCACCCCCTGGCGGCGCCACGTAAGTCCCCGCGGCGAAGAACGGGGAGTACGCGCGCCAGAATGTGTGTTAGACGCCTACATCGGAACACGCCCCTGCGAGGACAAGCCATGCACAAAGAGAGACGAGGTTGAGGGTGGTGAACGGGAGCTTGTGGGCTGTCCGAAGCAAGTCCGAAGTCCGAGTACAGCTCGGCTAAGTCCGAAAGTCCGAAAAAGCCGTAATCATAATGATCGTGCCAATCTTCTTCCCTTCCTCCTTCCTCATCTCTTCTCCCTCTCCCGTCGTCGTACCATGTCCACGGTATACGGTGGAAGATCGTTCAGACTTGATGACTCAACCCCTATGCAGGCGCCGTAGGATGTGAGGAGCAGATGTCAATTTTTAGTGTTACGTGACTGGGTGCACATATGACCTTCGAAAAACGAACGGAGGGATCCCGTCCTGCATTTTTTGCTACTGAAAAGTAAACGGTGGGTATCTGGATGCAAATCATCGGAGATAGCGGCCCCAACTCGGAGTTCGGTTATGATTTTGAGTCCGAGGCGGTGCGTTTGCGGTGCCTGACTCGGATCCTAATACAGGCGGAACTGTCACCGGTAAAGCTCCTTGTCCTCATCCCACCAGTATGCCTGGAATCGCACGCCTCACTTCGGATCTTCTCAGCGACATCATGCTCAGTGCCTCGAGCATCGACGAAAAGTTTGCTCTTGCCCAGGTGTCACATCTCTGGCGAGACGTGGCACTCGGCACGTCTCTCCTCTGGTCATCGTTCACAGCGACCAGCAAAGTAGATTGCCTTCGTGTTCCCCTCACACTGGAGCGCAGCGGCTCAATCACCACGCTGCATATTCGCTTCCGCTTTACCACCGGCGCTACAGACTGGCCCGCGGACGCTTTGACGGCGTTGGTGCCCTACGTGGCGCGCATCGAAACACTGGATGTGGAGTTCAGGATGGCGGTGGAGGCCACGTCTCTCCTTCACTCTGATTTACATTTTCCTGCTCTGCAAACCCTTCGTCTGGAGGGTGCGCGATATAGCTCTAGCCCTCTGTCGCTCTCCGCGCCTCAGCTACGGACTCTCGCCATCGAGCGCTTCATCCCAGAAAACTGGGACACAATATTGGTTCCCAGCCTGCAGGACATCCGATTATCCGACGCTGGTGACAAAAGCGTAGAAACGCTCTCGGATATTTTCACGCATTGTCCGCTGGCATGGCGTGTCGTGCTGCATTCCGACAGTGTGTGGGATATCACGCCGTATTCCCCAGAGGACGACCAACACGACTTTCAAGTGTTTGCGGGCGGGCCACCTCCAGCTTTGCGCGAACTCGAATTACGGATCGCCGAGAAGGAGCTCCAGCGTGTACTCAACATTGGATTCTCCGATGTTGTCCTGGACACATTGACCGGTTGCATCTACAATGGACACGGCCTGGACGATGTTGAGCTACTCGCTGGCGCTCTGTTGCCAGGCTTGGGACCTCTCATCGTCTTCCAATTCCTCGACACTTCGCAGATCGAACTGCGTGATGACGGGGGACACATCCGCCGTCTCGAGTGCTGGAACGAGGACTCAAATTTTGAACTGCAAGATGTGTGGACATATTTGTCGCTCCACTACAGCCTACACAAAACCGTCCGCGAAATACGCATGCAAAATTCGTATTGGGACGAGTACATCGATATCTTCGAGTTGTATCCCCCCCAGTGTCAAGACGGAATCACGCTCGGCATCCAACTGGATTGGGACGACTTGTACCCCTCTCCGGAGCAATCGTATGATGACGACAGTCCGAAGACGATGCAGATATCCGGTCTTGCCAAAGTCGAATTCTCTGCTCAATATACCAGCCTGGTTCCCTTTCAAACCATCCTTGATATCCTTGACCGTATCGAGCCGCCCACGGGACGTAAAGTCGAGGTTTGCATCCGTGACATAGAGTTGGACATGCGAGCCACGGAGAAAAACTCTCTCGTTCTCACTGCCTTCCATGCAAATTGGACGATGTGCAGTCATTGTATGTAAATATTGCCGCTGTACAAAACGACACACTCACAATCCTTAGGTTTGATCCCCCGTTTTGCACAATCTGGATGATCCATCGTGGTAATGAGCCCAGCGAGACGGGGGCAGGTGGAAACAAATCTTTCCACCGGCGTATAGCATGTGGAATTTAGTAGCGAAACATCGAGTCGAACGAGGTCCTTCTGCCTTAACACCTAATTTAATAATACCTCCTGAATAGGAGGCAGACGCGCTCCGAGCGCTACAGAGCCTTAAAATTGGTGGATTGGATCCTGAATTGATTCAGGAGCGAAACCGAGAGAAAAAGGGAGCAGCGACAGAGAATCCATGGCTCAAAGCGTATGGGCAACTCGGTAGTTGCTGCGTATGGTGTCGGGCCGTCACCAAAAGACCACGTTGGGGTCTGCCAGCCGGCGAGGAGCAAAGATGGGTGGCTGTGGAAGAGCGCCAAATGTTAGCCCGCTTAACTAGGGAGGCTCTTTGGCATGGATTGGAGGATGGGTACGCTGCAGTGGAGAATTCAAGTTCTGCCACTGGATGGTTTTCAGGTCTATCCGGGACAGTTTGTAGTTTCCAGTGTCGTACACATTTGCCGATTGGGCAGCATATATATTGGTTCCTAATTCAAACCTGAGCAAAATCAGCGCAATCAAATGTGAGTTATACAATCGGTACAACTAGACAACCGCCAATGGGTGTTGATCGACTCGTCACTTGTTTTTCGATCGACTTCAAGTTCATCAAAACCTTTTTATGATACGATATTTTGAACGTGATTGGATCGGCGATTCGGGGGTAATCCGTCGGAATATTTTCAATACGATCCAGGTGATCGATTCTGTTGCACGATTGGCCCGAATAATCGCTTTTATTTCGGCTAGGTAGGTTGACGTTCTGCAGAAAGACGAATGGTCCAGCAGTGCAGTGAGTGGATAGTGGTGCGGCGGAGGCGGCTCGGCTAAGTCCGAAAGTCCGAAAAGTCCGTAATCACAATGATCGTGCCATCTTGTTCCCTTCCTCCTGTATCCAAGGGGGTACTTTTCTGTGAATAATGGAACCGGGGCCGGTTTTTGTTTTTAAGACCTTCGCTTTTGACCCAACCGACCACGTGACGCACACGTGACGTCCAAAATACGGTAATTAGGCACGTATTTTGACCGCTCTGGGGACACCAACTCCATGCACGCTAGATCCTGGACTTTGAATGGACATACGGTGCGTAGAAACAATGTTTACTCTCCATACCAGCAAACAACTACGACCACAAGTCAGAACAAGCACCAAAATCAATATTCTATTGTAAGTTCTCATCTACTTTCCGCCCCGACGTCAACGATGTCAGTGTTGATAAAGCAAGATAATATCTGATTTACCTATTTTGTTTCGCAGCCCTCCATTTTGCATCGAACGACATTGGGACGATCTGCATCATCCTTGGGAGCTGCGGATCTTCCACAGATACAGGCAGATAGAGCAGTGGACAGGTCACCTAACTCTTCCCGCCCATTGCGTTTACGAGTGGAACATCTTGATCCAGCACCGGCTACGACGGGCACTGTCGTTGTTGATGTTGGATTTTGCGAGGTTGAGGGCACACTGCCTGTGACATCTGATTCATTGTCTTTCTCAGGAGCATCCTACCACCGCAGAATTAATGAATGTAGATTGGATGTACAGATGCACTTACGTTGACGTCTTTGCAAATTGGATATTTGTGCATGATATGCGGTGGCGTCTGGCCCATACCAAATAGGGGCATCTTTGCTGATCTAGGCTAGATAGAGGGCCACACTCCATTATGAGACTTTCGAGAGGCTCTTGCCACATAGCAGATGACTCGGGGCACCATTTGGGACCCTAAAACCAATGGCTCCCAGAAAAGAATATAAGGGCTGGCGGGGGAACCAACCAACCACCCCCCGGTCTGGCAATCACCGATCAGTACCCCCTTGCCTGTATCGGGATGTAAAATCTTCGGGGCGAGGATAACTTCGCAGGCAATGAGTAGCGGTGCGTGTCCTCATGTTGACTGGGATCCTAATACAACGGAACTGCCACTCATAGTCCTCCACATTGAATCCCGTCGTCTGCGTTCCATAGCTTCACGCAGGTGTCCCCCCTTCCCGCGTGTCCGCGTCCGCGCCGTCCCTTTGCCTGATTCCGGCTGTGTGTGCGAAATCCTGGACCCCGCTCACAAAGCGCCCTGGAGCAGCTACCCGGAGGAGACCCGCAAACTATTGATCTGCCTCATGATCATTCCTCTTGCGTTTCGGGCCCGTTCGCCGCTCCGGATCATTCAGAGCTCAATTCTGCGACATTGGTGGTCAGGTCCCACGAGGTTTTAACTGGAGGTCCTGCCTGTTCAAGGCCAGCCAGTTCACAGTCTGTGAGCATCTTGTGTGATCGACCCCCTGGAATGGTGTGTGCTCCGTTGGCATCTTGTAGATCTATGTAAGGATAACCACCCGTACATACCTACATGTTTGTCTTTGGTAAACTTGTAGTTCAGACTGTGGACCACGCGAGTACAATATACCCCCCCCCCCCCCGCATGAAAATCTAGGAGATCGTGCCAATTTCTTATACACAACATTGTGTGGATTGAGCGCGGTTCGGCGTCGAGGCAGTTCCCATCATTTGGTAACACATATTACATCCTATACTATCACAGCCTGCTTATAACTAACCCTTTCTCATCGCTCATTGTCCTCATCCCCGTATGCCTGGCATCGCCCCCCTCAATGTGGACCTCCTCAGGGACATCATGCTCAGGGCATCGAGCATTGATGAAAAGTTTGCTCTTGCCCAAGTGCACGTCTCTAGATCTGGCGAGATGTGGCACTCGACACGCCTCTCCTCCGGTCCTCGTTCACAGCTGCCACCAAGAAGGATTGCCATCATGTTCCCCTCATTGGAGCGCAGCGGCTCAACGACCATGCTGCATATTTGCGTCCGCTTTAGTACCGGCGCTACAGACTGGCTCGCGGACAGATTGTTGGTGCCCTATGTGGCATGCATCGAAACACCGGACGTGTGGTTGAGGGTGGCAGTGGACACACCTCTCCTTGAATCCAATTTACAATTACGAGTACTTATGTAATAAGTGATCGTCCATTTTATAAACCACAATGAGGTTTTCGAGATCGTTTTTTTTACTTGTCCGACGATTGCATTACAAGGCTCATTAGTGGCTGTGTTGAAGTCTTTTTTAGCACTTTCATTACGATTTTTGTGAGTAAATAGTGGCTGTCCTATTTTTAGGTAATCGGGAAGTCACCCGTTCGATCCCCGTTTGGTGCAATCTTTAGCTCGCTGTGGTCTGATTCCCCTCTGTCCATATGTATATTCTCCTTACTTCAATGCAATGTATCAAATATGCTGAAATTATGATTCCTTAGCCGTCGTAACTGTTGTATGCCGTGGATGCTATGCTATCTACTTTTGACGGTGGAATGTATCAGATGCATTGTCCCTTTGAAATTTCATCCCTCATCTGTATTAGATCTCCCGGGTCCCCGGCTTGATTAGTATTTGTTACACTGAAAACTGAGTTTGGAGCAGAGATTGTGCCACCTAAAATTGATACTTTCGAAGGTGGTATGTATCCGAACTCTTGTCCCTTCCACCGGTAGGATCACGGGACCGCGTTAGATCCCTGGACCGTTCCACATCAAGGAGAATACTACTACCATGGAAGCGGCGCGATTTACGACGATATTATAGATAGTGCACGTAGAGTCTTGTTAATGGTATTCTGCTGCCTCACCGTGCAGGGCACATCTGACGGAGAACTATCATCTCTTGTCCGAATCGGGTTTATTCGGGCCTCGTATGTCCCGGCTATCTTGCTGCTTCGGTTTTTGCCGTTCCCTCATCCTGCTTCCTGTCATCTGGTATGACTTTCAGCTTTTTGTTCCCGACTGACATCGCATGTTCGTCGCACGTCCAACGCCGTTCCCCAGCTTATCACTCCAACTTTTATAGTATAAATAGTCCTTGGCGGTATAACGTATAAATGTAGTGTTAAATTACAGACATCTAGTGCATCGCCTGATCAAGCATGTCGTCCGCCGTATCCAAGCGCACGCGGCGGAGCCCCTGGTGCGCCGCCTCCAAAGTGAGCGAAAAATGTCACATGATGAACAGTGCCGAATGAGTGCCGTCTGATGTGGCCTGATAGTGGCAAACTCCGGAACGGTCCTTCCAGGGGATTTGAGGATTTCAGTCCCCTTTCGACTACTACACTCTCCACCTACAAGCATAGAACCTATATTCGCCAACTAGGAGCGCACCACCACCATCTCCGACTCTTACATAGATGACGATAGGTTCTGTTGGTGGGCTTCATCCGACGTGAGACAATGCTTTCTGACGATGCCGTTGCAGCTCGCAAGATCAGAGACGGGCCGGTATGGCTACAAAGAGCCTAAGTCGCGGGGATGTATTTATTGAGACCACCGAGTGCTAACATCATCGTTACGGTAAGTGTATACACTAGATTGGATAAATCTTCAGATAAAGTTGTAGGCTTTTACACGTTGTGGGACTGTGGAGATTTATTTAAGTGAAAACAAACAAAAAAAATTCATAAGTACGAAGTTTCTGCTGGGCAAAGCCACGGCCCCACACCCCAAGTTTCCTGCTCTGCGAATTCTTCTTCTGGAGATCTCAGAATTTTACCGTGCCAATATGTCGTTATCCGTGCCTCAGTTGCGGACTCTCGAAATCGAACGCTTTCACCCAACAACCTGGGATACAATTTTGGTAGCCAGCCTGGAGAACATCAGGATATCCGACGCCGGTGATGAACGCCTCAAGACACTCTGCAATATTTTCGCGCGCTGTCCGCTGGCGTTGCGCGTTCTGCTTTGGTATGGGTGGGGGTTCCGAGAAGAGGACCAGCACTTGTTCCAGGTCTTTGTGCGTGGGCCGCCGCCGGCTTTGCGCAAGGTAGAATTACGGATCGCCGAACGGGACCTCGAACGCATACTCAAAACTGGACTCTTCAACGCTGGTCTGGACACATTGGCCGTTTACTTCCGCAATGAATTCATGGACGATTTTGAGCTGCTCAGCAGCGCTCTATTGCCAGGTTTGGAGCCGATCATCGTCTTCAAATCATTCGACAGTTCGCAGATCGAACTACGCCGGAGCTAAATGGACGGGATGGAAATGCCAGGAGGACGTTGCACCGTCGTGTACAGAGGATGAGAAAAGTTACGCCGTCGCGTGCAGGGGCGGAGGATGTAGCGCTGTTGCGCACAGGGGAGAAGGGAGGAGAAGGATATTGCGCCATAGCGCACAGAGGACGTTGTGCCGTTGCGCAGAAGAGCAGGGTGCTGTCGCGCGCGAGAGGAATTTGACACCGCACTGGATTCTGAGGAGGAGGGCGCCGTCGCGCGTGCGGATGAGGAGCGCCGTCGCGCGAAGGTGAGGCTTCCACGTCCATACGAGGGCACACCTCCACATTCGCGCCACCGAATGCAAAGGGCGTCGTCACGCGGAGGAGAGGAGGGCCGTCGCGCTGAGGAAAGACCGCGGCCGAAACCTTGGCATAATAACGCGTGCGCGCGCCAAAAGAGAAAGTGGTAGGGGGGGGATTATACAGGACAAGAAGACACACTACCATCTAACAACATAGCGCGCTAGGTGCGATATCGATCATCGTAATCTTGCGGGAGATTTGAGCCACGATTGGCCACGAGCATGCGGTCTATCGACAGTGAGGTCGATGCGCTGCCCGGGCCGGCTGATGTCATACGAGCATCAGGTCGTGGAGAGCGTCGGCAATCGGCAACAATGGCGCGTGGCGCGCGGAAGGCGGCGGAGGTCAGAAAAACCCAGATCTTCAGTGCGAGGAGAGGAAGGGGAGAGATGTTGCATCGAATCTTGAATGATGCGCCGGCACACTGCGTTCGAAAGAAACGTGTATGAGGAGCTCCTGTCTGTGGCAGTGTAGATTAGATTAATCTAATCTAATCTATCAAAACAGCCTGAGGTGTGTCTGGGCTCATCTCTCACTGCCTTGTCTTTCGCTCAGCTCAGCTGGCAAGCTCGCGGATCTGAACTCGCAGAAATTGTACCTAAAGGTAGCAGGAATTCCTCCAGCAAAAAAAGTTTGTGTTCTCACCATAGATTGAACTATGAATGGGTCAATGTCCAATTTAACCAGAAGGTCGAGTCCGCTGGGAGATACGTCTCTGGAGACGTCTCTGTAGAATTTGATGGACCGAGGTTCCATCATTTTGTCTACAGAGACAAAACGGAGACAACGCGAGACCGCCGATCAATTTCTCTGGTCCTCCGGAGGTTTCCACTCATGGTGCTGGCATCCGTTCTCCGCCATCGATTAACACACTGGTTCACGATTATCAATCGTAAGCACTGTCGGAGCGGTTCAATTCCGTTTCTGGTCACTACCGCTTTTGTCCCAGAACGGTATACTTAGTTGGTGGTTGAATATAATCGGGTTCGCGCTACTTTATCACCACGTAGCCTTGCTCAAGGCTGCCATCGGACAGTAATGTCCAATCAAGGCTCCTAACGAAGGCACTTACAAGAGCTTATGTCCACACAAAATCTGGTGCCTCCGCGCAAGTGTGGTGCGCCTGGTGCAACTGGCCCGCCGCGCCCCTCCGCGCCCCCACTCATCCTCAGTGATGCAAAAGTCACGCAGATCCGCCTCGCTGCGCCAACCTCTTTGAAAGCAGCCCAGCACATTTGAACCAACTGGGTATCAGGAACCATGAGAGACACCGCTATCGTCTGGAGAATTGCCGCAGGAAGCACGGGTGGCGGCTTGCGGTTATTCACCTGCTGGAATGCGATTGTTTGCCTGGCCAACAAGGGATATCCGCCGGAAGATCCCGAGACACAGCCTCATAGGTAGGTACCCCTCCGAGAGACCTTATTTCACTTTTCGGACGTGGCTCAGATTCCTCTAAAAATGCTTTTAGAAGAGTTCACAAAAAAATGTTTCTTTTGGGGTTAGAGTTTGAAGGTCGGGAACCTCAAGAAGGCCCTAAAATAAGATCGAACACGGGCAGAATCCACTTTGGGTGCCGGATTTACCGCAAATTCGTGCCTCATAAGGGTCCCATTGAAGCCAAAAAATGACATTTCTGCAGAAATTGCGTGGGAAATTACCCGATGGGGCTCGGCTAATAGGTAGGTAGGGGTCCAGAGGATCTTAATGCACTTTTCCGACCCTGTGTAGCAAATTTTAACAGTGAATACCCCTAGCTGGCCAAGCATGCCATCCGAAAAAACTGAGTCAAACCGTGGAAATTGAGGGGGTTGAGGTCTGGGAAGCGAAGCAGGGCTACAGAGACGTCCTTCAGGCTCATTGTGACGCGTAGAAAGGCTGGTAGAAGGCATGGGCGACGCGACGCGTCCTGGGTGAACCGGCTTACATCTGTGTATGTACTTGCTTGCCAGCGGCTTGGATCTTGTCTCCCATCACTGTCTCCCGATTTAATCAATTCTACGGTTTCAATCATTTTTGTATATTTCGTCTCCCATCACGTCTACGTGTTTCATCAAAATTTTCTCCAGAGACGTCTCTGTAGAATTGATCCCAGCGGACGCAATGCTCTCAATTTAACTGGTGCGGCGATTCTTTTTATCTGGGGGCATTCCTTAACGGTCAAATAATCCTTGATCAACTTCTCCAAAATTTGCCTGCGGCAATAAAGTGCATTATGATTCCCTGATTCGGGACCAGAACCGACCACCCCAGACACGCCTCAGGGTGAGGAGAACAAGTCCCGAAGAAACTCCAAAGACTGTAGATAGGGATCAAAATCAGCGGCGAAAATGACTGTTGTACTTCACACACCTCAAGCGCCACATCTTCGGCGGACTGTACAAGGCAAAGCGGGACATTCAGAACAATTATACGACGACGTAACATCAAACGCACTTGAGCATCGGCGGCGTTCACCTGCCTTTTTATAACATTCTTCTTACTAACGCGTCTGATCATTTTCCCTTGGAAGGGATCCCCTTCGTCAAAGGACTTCCCGCTTTTCACCGCTGCATCCCTCTTACCCATGATAGCGGGAACGCCGACATAGTCGATAGCCGACGGGTTATTGGAAGGCTCCTCTGGACAAGGCAAAGCTCCCATTGCGACCACTCGCGCAGGCTCCTTGACCGTATTTTCGGGTCCATTCATGCGTCCAGGGGCACCGAAATCCGGCTGAGTGTCCCGTGCTCGTGGGACGACTATCCAACACTGCGAGCAATAGAGTTTCGTGTGAGTTTTATATTCCGGCTCTTGGTCACCAGAGTCCACTTGGTCCAAGACTTTTCTCGCTACAAGGATCGAGCACGTTGAACAATATTGCTTATTGTTCCCTTTGGCATCGTGAAGACTCGTGCACTGCGAGGCACGTCTTGAAATTGGCGTAGGTCGCAACCCAGGTTCGGTCTGGCGTCGTCACTTTCGGGCGGTGCAGACGGAGATAGGCCGCTCACAGGTTTCGTTGCAAACTTTGCAATCCGCGTCTCCTGGTCCTCCCTCACTGCCTTGAGATCCTTATAGATCTTCTGTGCAAGCAATATCTCGGGCGCCGTGAATTTCGTGGTGGACACCGGTTTGTCAGCTTCCACCAGAAAAAGATACAATATCACATTGCACGGGACCGGAAGATGCCAATAGTTGACGGGGACGTTGGCCTCCCGATCCTGGTTGGCATAGAACGTCAGCAGAGCAGGCCAGGAGGCGCCTGTGCGTTCATGAGGGCTCTTGTATTTGAAGATTCTGAAGGTGTCCTCTCTTTCGAGTGGTGCAATATCGGGGCAAAATTTTCCGTCTACCACAACCGACACTGGTGGAAGGTTGCAATAAATATCGTATCGCTTGTTGGGGAAATTCGGTCGAAAAAAGGGAATCAAAGAGTAGTAATTCATCAAGTGTTGAAACTGTTGGGGCCATTCATTGGTATCGTTCGATCCCAAAGCGCAAAAAATCTAGGGAAATGCTGTTCAACCTGAACTCGGAACTCATAATCCATGATCCAAGATACCTTGCGGATCTCTATTGTTTCCTTCTTGCCCGCCAACTGCTTGTCGATCCACTTGAGAACATCCATGGGCGGGGACCAGGCCATCAATCCTTGGGTGAAGTATTCCAAGTGACAGGTGGGACATTCTGCCTCAGTCAACATCAAAAGTTGCATATGGTGTGTGCGGGCAACATACGTAGAGTTCCGTTATTGGCGTTACCGCGGTCGTACGCCGTGTCTGACTTTGGAAGAATGCCGAGCGCAATCGCCTCGTCCACCTACAATGCCGGATGAATTTATCCGTCTTTCTCCAGATTCCGATCGCCCGACCTACATACCTGTATCTGGCCCTTGACCGCCGCCGGGAATAGATGTGCACAATGCCCGGAGACAAGTAGTTGTAGGCACACGGAGCAGGTTAGCTCATATGTCTGTTGCACACATCGCTTCGTACCCCATGAGAACGGGGCCTCCATAGCTGTTTGAGGGGCCTCCGCGAGGTGCCATTCTAATACGAGACCTCTGGGAATCTTTCTCTCCTTTCGGCTATACCTTACGTCGCGCCAACGTCGCGCGAGAATTGCCGACGTATCGGTTACTATAATTCCGCACATCAAGCACTTAATGAAAGTTCAAGTTAGCTTCATAAGGACCCCTGATTATTCCCCGAAGGCCGATGGTGATGGGATCACCCAAAAAGGGTAATTTGCAGCTCCCACGACCCGCAAAATCGCGATTTCTTCCCTGGTGACGTATTTCCGTCAGGCTTGGAACGCTGGAACGGATTTGGCCCAATTTCTCCCCGAAAAAGGCTTTCCAAACGGATTTCCGCCTCGCAAAGTCGACCGAACTTGACATTTTTGTCCGCACCGGACCTAAGATTTTCGGTCCCAGGACCCAATTTTTGTCCGCGTGGGACCTAGGTTTGGAGCCCCAAACCTCAAATTTTTGTCCACGCCCGGACCTGGCCTACAAGGGTACAATCAGGGGTCCAAATACTTAATCTCCATAGCCGCTCCATGATTGCTCCCTTGTTCACTGAAACTGGGATAATACCTCTGCGAGTCCGACGCCTTCTTGATCTCAGCCACCTGGTGTACTTTCTTGGTCTCAACGATGATACATATGCCCGCGCCGCTCTGAATAGTTCAATTGAACTTTCTGGCAAGGGGAAAAAATCCTGGGGCAACGATCTCATCAAAGCTGCGACGAGACTGCCATTCCACTGCCCTGTTTTGATCTGTTGCGTTCTACCTCTGTTGTAGACGTCGAGGATTACGCCAAACTTGTGTAGAGACTCATGGCGGAATGGTTACACGGTGAAATTACTCATCTGACAAGCTCTATTTGCTACATGGCCGTCGTGAACCCCAAAAGGACAAGGCATCAACCCAAGTAACTTCCTGTCTGCGGCACTACCTAACTTTGGTGACTCAGAGGCACTGCAAGGCTATAACGTCCGTTTTGCTCTCTACTACCTGTTAGCCGTGGAAGTCTTGCGTTATGTCGATCATGCGCATCAACCTGTGCCCCGATCGGAGCGGTTGTAGTCTGGACGCCGTCACCGTAATACGGCCGTATGGCGGCCGTATGTATGGATCCCATAGCCGTAGCGTCACGCCTGAAGGACGAGATTGTGCGGTACGGGTTCGACTTGCCGTACACCGTAAAAACCCGTACCGATACGGCCGTATACAGCCGTAATACGATGATCAACTATTTCTACCTGATACTGCCTCACGGATCAGAAAGCGAACAAATCACCAATCACATTCATCACATCTTCTTCCTTCACGCAATATCACACTTGTTTTTTTCTTCTTCAAATAATAGTGTCTCCTGCTCTCTCGCTGTCCAGCCTGGATCCCTGCCCGCGCTCCGCTGGTGCTGCTGGTATCATTGCGGCCACCGTAGATCTGACATTATGTGTGTCAGGATTCCTGTGCAACTTTGAAAATCCTACAGCCTATCAAGGAATAACCCCCATTTCGTCTCTCACTACATTTTGATGGCCCCTCGGCCGACTTGATCGATGTCGGCTGACGTGTTCCGAGGTTGGCCAAGGGGGCTCGACCGGGTTGGTCGAGGCCAGTTGGCGCGATGTCGGCGGACGTTGGCCGAGGGTTGGTCGAGGTTATCTCGGCCGGGTTGGTCGACCCCCCAATCTCTGCCCAGCGCCTCCAGCATCCCTGACATCGTCAGCCAGCCTTCCCACAGCCCTATGTGGTGTGTGGGAGTGCCTTCCCACATCCCATGTGAGTGTGTGGGAGTGCGGCCAATTTTAGTTCTGTTGGCGATTTAGCCGAAGCGAGTAGCTTGAAACTTGCGCTGCTAGGCGACTGAGTAGAGCCTCGTAAGGAGCTTGGGGCTAGCTAGTACAGCTTATATACCTGTTACTTATTTATCTAGAGTATTCTACTCAATTCCAAGTCTAAGCGAGCAACGTTGGGTTGACTTGGGCCGACTAATGTCAGCCGATCGGATCACTAAGTTTAATGTGCCATTAATCTCCAACAAGTTTGCCAATCAAGGGCGGTGCCCGTCCCCACCTTCTCCAACTAAGTACCAGTAGCAGGAGAAAGTGCCAGAGGATCGGCATCAAGCCAAACCAACCTCGGCCGGCTAGGCCGAGCAAAGCGATTGACCGAGGTTGACCGAGGGCCTCGGCCAATGGGTTGGGCGAGGCGGCCCCAAAATGTAGTGTCTTAGTTTACATCTCGATTCTCGAGTGTTCTATTTTCAGCATAGCCCTCGCGTATCGTTGAAGTTAATCGTCAATTCATGTCTTCATGCTTCAATCTCTCCCAGTTAATCCCTTTCTTTGCCCATGGACCACCGCATACCATCGCCTGGCATATTTCGCATTTCACTAATTGTCTGGTCACGCACAGAACGGAGTGTGTGGTATAAATTGCATCCTGATTCTTCAATCTTCTCCAGCAATGGCACGACCAGTTAGCATCCGAGACATTGACGAGCCGGCTTCTAGTTGAGTTTCACTTGCTCCTGAAGGCTTGATAGCTAAATGCTCGCTCATATATGGCCAAAGCAGGGTGATTATACTCATGGGTCCTATAGCTGAGACCATTAGTACCCTGATGTTCCTCGAAAACCAGCTGCGCATGCGAAGCAATGTAATGAATGTAGCCCTCGGCGAGGATTAACATCAATATCATTGGATTACCTACATTTTTTACGCCTTGTCTAGTATCTCCTACAGACCATAAAAATTCTCGCGCCGTACTGCCCGTAAAAATCCGTATAAGGCCGTACCGGTGCCGTAGCCGTACCGTCGGACCATGACGAACCTTCATACGGTACGGGTCCGGCAGTACTCATAGCCGTATTACACCGTATCTCATACGACCGTACACTGTATCTGAGTCATACGGCCGTACACTGTATCTGAGTCATACGGCCGTACACCATAACGGTACGGCTTCCAACCTTAAGCAGTTGTGTAGGTTCTATAAATTGGAGGGTTGAGACTCCCGAGCACGCTTTGATCTCATGCGAGTCCTCAACCGCACTGACTGATCTTCGAGCTGTATTTCTCAGGAAACTCTTCTCTGATCTGCCGAACTTGCAACACCGAATGGCGGAACTCTCAAATACAGAATTCCTGAAAGCCATTATTTATCCTAGATCGACTATCGCACTCGTTGCTAAATATGCATTTGATGTCCTGAAGTTATTTTACGCCGTTCCCGTGTTCCGTCTAGATACTTGAGAGGCTACCCCATTGGTGTGGCTTTTTTATGTCTACAGCGGCGAGTCTGAATGCGTCCGTGAGCGCGGCTTGATCGATATAGAGGGCTCAGGGACGAGAGTGTAAATAGTGCATGTACACCGGGAAAATTCCTGGAACCGGCGTTCATGAGTTGGACTGGCCGTGTAATTCTACCTACCTACCTACCTATTCCTCTCGGAAGCACACCTCTTGTTCAGTCCCTTCCCGACAGTGAATGATCGAAAACGTCCCTAGGATACCAGATTATCGATGCCCTGATTACGGGGCTCCTGGAATACCGGGGGTGGTTGGGTTCACAATGCTGCTATACAGCATCCAATATTCAAGGAGACCTGCCATGAATCTTCCAGTAATGGGTGATGTCGTGCGCAGGGACACTGAGTCATTAAAAGGAGCAAATCTCAGCAACGCTCGAGGATAACACGTAGGGGCGTGCCGCGGGGCAGCTCGTGGTGCCTTTCTACATATGTATGACTTGTGCTCAAAAGCTACGAGCGGGTTGCCGAGGGGTCGGGCGGGACGTCCCAAATGACAGGCAATCCTCCTCCTCCTGTATTATTAGGGGGTGACACATGTGTTCAACATATTCGACACTTTGACACGGGCCAAGTTGGACGAGTCCGCGCCATCTTCGTCACTTCGTTACTTCGCGTAGCGTTGGGAAACTTAGTCACTTTGATGGGAATTGGTGAAAGTTCGTCACTTTGATGGCTTTCTATGAAAGTTCGTGAGTTGCTATTCCGGGCTTGTCAAGCGCCGACTCCTCGGCACATCACGGAGTGATGAAAATCAAAAGTTTGCCGAGATAGCCGGTTAGGTTTGGGTGAGGTTAGTGTTTTGGTTAGGTGGTTTTGGTTAGAGGTTAGGGGTTTGAGGTTACTGGTTAGCAGTTAGTGGTTAGTGGTTAGTGGTTAGGGTTAGTGGTTAGTGTTAGGGTGAGGGATCTATACAAAAAAACACTCCCCGGCTTGTGTGAATGAACACTGATGGCCGGTGTTCCGAGGTCTTGAAGGTGCCGAGTTGAAGTGACGAGCTTTCACAGAAAGGAGGAAAGTGACGAACTTTCTCAGATTCCCATCAAAGTGACGAAGTTTCACGTACCTACGCGAAGTAACGAAGTGACGAAGGAGTTGTTGAGATTCCGCCTCAATGTGGCAACCCAAATCGGGGAATTTGATGGCGGCCGTTGGCAGCTGATAATCGTGCCGGTCGGCACTGCCCTTCAAGAAAAAACACCAAGTCCACCGTCGCGGACCTAAGCACAAATGCACTAGGTTCATAGGGAGGCGACAAATCTATGATATTAACAAGTCATCCTTGAGGAGCACTAGGGTAGTAGTATGTAGGATATGGCCAACTGGCCCCAACAGGTGCATAAGTGAAATAAGGTGGCGCGGGGACATGTTGTGGGATAGTATTGATAGCGGGGGGTAGACGTTGTGTAGATGACATCACAGGAATCTCCGGGGCGCTTGAAGAGACAGGTTTCGAGTGTTCCCTGAAGCAGTCTGGATTAGCATCATCGTCTCTGAGTGATTGCATGCATACGTTGTCGGCTTTGACCTCTTTGCCTTACTCCCGCTACTCGCACCGGCACCATAGGCAGGGTCACCAGCCTTTTTCCGCTTTGTCTTGACCCCCGGCAGCATGGCTTTGTGGGTTTGAGACCATGACGACGATGTGGTATTCGGTGCGATGTATTTCGCCGAAGGAAGAACAGTGCCGTTATCGGTGTCGATGAGCATAGCGTCAAGTGCAGCCTCGAGTTCTGGAAGGGAAGGAAAGTTTTCTTCTTTCTTCTTCGGTCGTCGCAGCCGAGCGGCCAGTCTTTCAAGCTTTTCGGCTACCAGGGTCAAAGGGCGCGACTTGGGGGTTAGCGGCGTTGCTTCGAGATCATTGGTGATGGGAAGTATGTCATTGGTGACGGGAAGTATGTTCTGGACCTGCGAGAGGCTCGGGATAAGTGGGCAGGAGCGAGCATTGTCGGAAGGTCCTTCTGCCTTGACTCCTAACCTAGTGCCATCAGAAGGCCCTCCCGGTGTTGGATTATGAGTCACTCCGAGTCACTCCCGAGTCATCCAAACTCCAAGCATGTAAGTGACTTGACTTGTTCTGACTATATCACGGTTCCTTTAGTTTCGGTTCTGACTCATGTATGAGTCACGGAGTAGTATATAAGTAGTGTACTTGTTCGTAGGTACTCTGTCGGGATTGCAGCAGAGCAAGCTCCCCAATATACTTGTTCCTCTTACTAGTTGGATTGTAAGGTTGGCTTGTCCAAATCTCACACCCGGTTCGTCAAAAAGATCCTGGACAGCGCAGAGGTGCTTGCAATAGGATATGAGCGGAAAGTCGAGGCATGTGCATGTATACATGTCGAAGTCCACATCGTAAACCTTGGAAGGATCAGTCTTCGATGGGACACGGTACTTGCCCTCCGCGATCTGCTTGATATCCTCCTTGACATAGATCTTACTCCGCTTGAGGATGTCACAGCGCTTCTTCACCTCGATGTCGGGACCCTCGAATCCAAGCTCTTGACGACACTGCTTCAAAGCATAGTACGGCAAGACTTGCGTTAGGAGAGTGCTGAGAAGATGGTCTAAACGACGATTGCGCTTTCCGTGGAGGAATTTCCCTTTGAGGACATGATGCCATCTATATGGGCGGTCAGAACGACGAAAGGAGATGGATGCGTGACGAACGCTTCGATAAGCATATTGGTATCGCAAGCCTCGAAAATAGTGCGCTCCGTCCGATAAACCGCCGACCACATCCGTACGACTTTGTCCAACATCCAGTACTGCTTCAGATAGTCGATGAAGCCGTCGGGTGCGAGATCTTGGATTTTGATCCAGGCCGCATCAAATTCGCTTTTGCTCGTCATTCGTATCCATCGCTTGGGGAGATCCCAAAGCTCAGGGTTCGTCGAAATGTGAAAGTGAGCCTGCCACGCATGAAGGACATGCCACCAGCACAAAAGAATGATGGTAAGGTAGGCTGATGAGCATCCATTGATTTGAGGCCAGTCAAAATCAGAGATTATGTTCCGCGGAATGGTTCCTGGATTTCGTGTCCGGTGGAGGCTCATGAAGTAATGTATCGTCGCCTGAGATCCACTTGATGCTAGCATCCACACGATTAGTATCCCTGTGGACATATCAGAAGGATATAAGCAGAGAGCGGGAACCACGCACCGTGCGCCCACCGGTCGCGTACCACCAGTGACGTTAAATTCAAGTTCTCGTACATTGTGACGTTGTGAGTCGCATCAATACAGAGTAGTGCTCGCCCATGCTTGTCGAACATCTTGCGCTGCCAATCGGTTTGGAACATCAGGACAAACGCATCGCGGGGCAGACCAGAGCCGGCCGGGGGTGGATCCGTTTTGGACTTGAAACCGAGGAGCCAACCCTTGGCGCGAAGTTTTTCCACCCAAAGGATTGTCGACATTCCATCGTCGGGATGTAGTCGAACGGATTCTGCTTCAATGTCCTTTTCAATGCGGCGGACATCTCTGAGTTGAATGAATTCGTTGCGGGAGGCAACGAAATTGCTGTTGAAATCTTGCTCAAAGAGACTGTCGTTATCGTACACGCCGTGATGGATCAATTGTAGCTAACGCCGAACGGAGGAATCAGAAATCACATATACGGTAACGTGATTCAGAAATGCCTACAATGTGGTCCGGTGAGACTTTGTGTCGGAGCAGTCCTGCAATGTATTCACGCGTGTCCTTGGGGATCTGGGTGAACGGTAGGTTGGCGTTGCCGAGAGCATGATCGTGTTCCGCGCGATAGCTTCCCAGGACGGTCGGGACACCGGGATACTGCTTGACGAGGAGCCTACATTTGCAGTCCGTGAGTTTGGACTCGACCTTCCGGTTCCAGTCGGGATGGCGTTTGTTATATGCCTTGACACCACCAGTACCTCCCCTGGAGCAGACGAATCGTAACTGTCGCTCGAATTCGGGCATCCCAGCATAAGTATTGACTAGGCGCAACTCGATGCCTTGAGTTCGTTGTTCCTCCGTGATCCAGGCCTGGAATTCCGCCCACGACTCCCAACGGTTTTGATAATCCGGCGAGGCCAAGTCACTTTGAAAAGAGCCAGCAGGTGGTCTTGCAAGAGGTGGGTCAAATGCTCGGAATGTGTGGTTACATGACGTGAAACTTGAAGCACTGGGTATTGGCTGAGATCCAGGATGAGGGTCCAGACGGAAGCGGCCCTTAAAGGCCTTCATCCTCCGCGAGTTGCGTGAATGGCGGGCGCGTCGACAGCGAGATGAGAAGCAAGAGGTGCACGACGGTTCTGAGCAAGATGGTCACAGCGTGACAATATGTGAATTCTTGGATTATTGCGCTCGAAACTTCCTTTCACTATTACAGCCTGGATGCAGTTATGTTCAGAGCTTGGAATATAAGAAGGAAGGTTACATTGGGAAGTAATACAAACCGAGCTGGTAAAGTAACTATGGAATATTGTATACACGCAGCAAATACGAGCAACACCGCCACTAATAAGAACGGCGAGACCTCACAGAGGCCTTGTACGGAGAGATAACGGTGGGGAAGTACGGAGAAGAGCCAGGGGACGGTAGGGCGGATGTGTTTGTGGTCGTGGCCGAATAGGAAAGACCAGGTGTGTCCATGGTCGTAGATGATTCGGAAAGGGATGGGCGAGTTATTGTTGGAATCTGTACGGATAGACGCGGGCGCTTGCCAGCGCGAGGAGGGGTAGCCGGCTCTTTCTTGATGCTGCGTGTATACCCTACGAAAATGACTTCATCGTCAGAGTCGTCGCTGGTCGTATCGACGACGATCGCCCGCTTCTTGCCCTTTCCCTCGGGTATGGCGTGTTCGGTGCGTGGCGAAGGAGCCTTGAGGAGAGAGCTGTGAACACCTAGACGACGAAGATGCTCCCGCTCGTCGCTCCCCACCACACCCAACCGGCGGATCAGCAAGGGCTGCCCCGCGGAAATGTCGTGGACGTATGTCGACGAGATGCGCATCCAAGAGTGGTATGTGAACGAGTAACATTCGTATGTCGTGTCCATCTGCGGGTGTTCCACCGATTTGAGTAACGGCTCAATGTCCAGTAGACGCATCCGAGGCCACTTCTGGGGCCACACCAGGCAGTCCTGATCTTGGATGGCTTGGATGACAACGGGGGCCGCGTTAACAGCCCAGAAGAATAGCGTGGCTTCGTGCGCGACTGGAGCAGAAGAAGAGGAAGGGGTAGAGGAAGAGGAATGGGCTGAGTATAGAGAGCTGGGCCGAGATGTAGAAGCACCGGATTGAAGCATTGGGGAGGCTGGACGTGCCAAGAAGGGGTGCAGCGTGTCCTCTGAAGATAGTAACAAGGCATAACGATGATCTGTTTCGACTTGAGAAAGGGTGGGGGAAGGGGTTGCCGCAAGCACTCGTTCTTGCTCAGCACGGCGTTCCATCTCCTTGTAGTAGTTGAGGATCGCGTTCGCAAAAGACTTGATGTCCTTGAAAGCCTCCAGGGAAGCTCCGGTGAACGGTGGTAGAGAAGCCTGTGGTGGAGGGTGAATGCGGCAGCCGCCACGCGATTCGCAGTGGCTCTTGCAGAGCTGATTGTCGCACATCCTAGCGACGCGCGTGTGCTTACAGTTCTTCATGGGGCAGCCGTCAGTCGCAGTTGTGGAGGAGGAGGGATGCGCGCGGGGTCGACGATCTGCTTCAGCTGTCAAGAGCGCAGCAATGGCGGGTGCGGGGGCTTGTCCAGACGGGAAAAAGTGGGAGAATGACACGTGGGCGGGGTTATAGCACTGAATGGCGGATAGTTGGACACGGCGGGCACTGGAGAAGGGAAGGAAGACGCACCGAAATGAAGTACCGGTCAGCGTACGGACCGCTCGCGCATTTTTGGAGTCTGAGGCGACGGCCACAACCTCTTCGTTCGCAATTGAATTTGGTGTCGGAAATATGAGGCGACATTGGATGGGAACAAGGCGGGGGGAGGATATATCGCGTCGGTGGAGGAAAGAGGAAGAGGGACGTGGTTGTGTATTTCTGTTTGGGCAGAAGTGCCGCCCGGCACGATTATCAGCTGCCAGCGGCCGCCATCAAATTCCCCGATATGGGTTGCTACGTTGAGGCGGAAAGTCAAGAGTGTGACGAAGGTGGCTACTACCCAAGTTGGACCGTGACAACCCCAAAAAATTCGACGGATGAGTACAATGTACATTTATGCACTTTGCACTCGATAGAGACGACAGAGGTCAAAGTCGTGGCAATGTCTCTCTCACGTGACTGCCAACCAAAGCATTGAACAACCGCGCAAGGAAAGATGCGTGAAATTCCCGAACGCGAAACTCGCGGTATATAATTAATGCAGGAGTAGGAACAGGCGACCTTTAAACCGGGGGGTTCAAGCACCTTTTAGGTCAAATATAGACCGCTGGCGGCTAGCCCAATTTTCAGCACGTAGAAATTACCGTCCAATTAAAATGGGGTCCAATACAGCGTTTTACAAGGCCCTCTGTACAGACACCAGCGCGGACTCCAGTTTCGACTCATTCCTCGCAACATATCTCGCCTGAATTTAACTAAACAAGATATCTTCATTGAGTGCCCTGAATAAGCGCAACGGCTTCCGGCGACCGCGGTGTGATGGAGCATTTAAATGGAAGGGGTGTGCTGCAAACCCAATGAGCATACGATGGATAGCGAAGTCCCAGCATTATACCTTATCAGACCCGACACATACTCGTAGGAGGGCTCAATAACATGCCCCTCGTCGTCGATGGCCTTGCCTATGTTAAAGGTGGCCAAGATAGACGCCACCGTGATCCAGATAGACGAAGTGGCCATGTGCCTTCCAGGGCAGAGTCTGGGATCGACGTTGAACATATGAAATGGGAAGGAAGCACTTTCAGATCCCCACCTTCGTCCGAACCCAAAGGCCGAGTCTGGGTTTTTCACGGCTGGATTGAGCTTTCCGTCGAGCAAGAAATGCTCCGGTTTGAAAGCATACGGATCGGGATACATGGCCTGAAAAGCTCTGTGGTGAGTGCATTGAACCCAGCGAGGAATAGACGAAGGACCTCGTCGTGCAGAATGGCCCTGCGAATTACAACATTAGCCCACGAAAACCAGATCTGAGGAAAGCAAGTAACTGACCATGTGTTTCCTATGACGATTGAGCCTGCGGGAAGTCTATATCCACGATATTCGTCGTCCTCCGCGAGAATGCGGGGAACCGCTGAAAGGAGTCAGATGAGGCGAGTTGCTCACATGATCGACATACCAAACGGTGTGACATTTTTCCACCGGAGGACCTCTTTAACCAGTGCGGCTACGTACGGCATGGACGCCTCGTCGTCAAATGAGGGGAGATGTTTACGCCCTGTGACCGCATCGATTTCGGCTTGGGCCTTCCTCTGCGCTTCGGGATTGGCGAGCATAGCAAGAATGAACGTATTAAGTGCTGATACGGTTGTGTCGGAACCGCCGATGAACATAGTTCCGGCCGTTTGCTTGACGTGATGCTCTTGATAAAACACCTTATCGGAGTCTTTCATAGCGTTCAAGCTGTCTGCCGTGAACGATGGTGGCGCTATGCCAGACTCCTGTATGCGCTATCAGAATAATCGGATGAGTGTCAGAAACACAAACATACTATCTGCCGTTTAGTCTCTGCGAACGGCACCTCCAACATGCCTCGGGACAGCTTTCTCCATGTATTCGCCTGACGCTTGAATCCCGCGCCAGGGAACCACGTCGGCACATGTTTCAAAATCGGAAGTGTGTCCTGACGAAATTAATGGGTGCCTGCATTGGGAAATAGGACTCACGACGAGGTACAGCCCGGGTACAGTCGCGATCGCGAACGTATGCACGGCCTTGTGCGCCAAAGTAACGTACGGGTCGTTGGATGGAAGGACATTGATTCCGTAGGCGACCGACATGATCACCTCACCCGCCATCCTTGTGTAAATTTAAATGGTGAGCTCTGGCTGAATGAGAGGTAGATGAATGCGAACGCACTGTCTGAAGTGGTCCATAAACGCATCCGGGGCCTGTAGCATACGCACGAGCAGCGCGTGAGTGACTGCCACTTCTTGAGGCAGGTATTTCTGCGACGCTTTGACGTTGAATGCCTGGTTGAACAGTCGTCGGTGTGTCCGCCTGGCAATTATTGAAGTTGTTAAATATCGAATACGCTTCCACTTGGACTACGCACCATTCATCACCTGTGGGGTTGAATATGATTCACACCAAGACAATAAGGGTGGACGAAGGTATCCGCACCGTATTTCATCAACGCTGGAACTTATAAGCTGAGATCCTAAATGGAGCATAATCGCACGTACCGATGTTGAAGTCCCAGCCCATTAACTCCGTCACCATCGTGAGGTCCGATCTTAGGGGAAATCGTTGTACATGAGATGATTAGGAACTTCAGGTAATATAAAAACTCGCCTGTCTGAGTACCTCGAGGAGCGCTTCTCGAGGAGTGTGTCCGTTGCTTCCAAAGACGAAAGAACAATCAGTGAGGTCCCCCCGAGATTCAGGTGGATGATATCGGAATCTAGAGCAAGCAAATGGCATTCAAAGCAGTAGGAGTAGTAACGGGACCATTCACTGTATTCTTTGCTCCAGCGCATGTACGTCTCCCATTGAAAGGTTGCCGGTACGTCAAACAGATTGCCGACAAGGGGTAGCTTCCGGGGACCGGGAGGAAGAGGCAATTTGTTGTGGGTTTTGCGCGAATAAAGACCATATAGGGTTGCGGCGAATATTAGACTAGCGCATGCAATAGGACCTGAGATGTCGAAGGATGCCATGGGAGTTGAGCGAAGGTGTAGCGGACCGTTGGTGTTATAGGTGCTGGGCCGAACCTTTCCGGTTGCCGAGATCACAGAAGGAGAGTACTAGTATGCGGTCCGCGGCGAAGAACTAGGAGATCTTAATCCATGGCACCCGGAATAGAAGCCTAGATGCATACAGACCATCGGATACTCCCTGGAGTCGGTGTTTTTGAACTGCCGTGCAGTACCACCTGTCCACTTACATTATAGTACTTCCACGGCACTGAATCCATTGCCAAAAAAAAACGCGCCCTCCGACCAACTATTCGGTTCGAAGCCAATAGCATAGAGCCTCGCTAATTGCCGAATGATGTGAGTTTCAAGATAGCACCGCCGACATGTTCGCAGAGGCTTGAAGTTGAGCCGGGTGGTTCTGAGTTACGAGAGCGATATCCCAACCTGGCCAAAGTTTCTTGAGCAACACTGTCATGAGGCAGGATGCAGCGTGATATCCGCGTCTCCACGAGCGCAATCAGTGGCAGAGGCCGACATTCGAGGAATTGGCTCATGGAAGAAAAGGTCCTCGCCTTGCCCTCGCCGCCAAAGGCTTGATTGAGCGATTACTGAGCGATTTGGGCTTGAGCCCAGGTTTATAAGCTGTAAATGATTGCCGACCCGAGCACATGGAATCATGGATGCAGATCTTGGGACATCGTCGCGGAGTTGGCGAGGGGACCGCCTTCGGTTAAGTCTGAAATGATCCGGGCCGTCAGAGCCGAATCCTGTGACTTCAACATGTCGTTTGCGTTCTGGGCCGCTATGTCACCAACAAGGCGAACTGTGCGACCGCGTCCCCGCCCTCTAACCCTGCGGTCGGTGGCGTTTAGTAACTTGTGACTCACCTTTAAAGTAAGTGGCGGGGCCCGATGTCAGCGGGTGGGCTAAGGGCTTCGACGCGGAACCTGACATCGGGCCCCGCCACTTACTTTGAAGGCGCCACTTACTTTCAAGGCGAGTCACAAGTTACTAAGCGCCACCGGCCGCAGCGGGTGAGTTTCGACGCGGAACCTGACATCGGACCCCGCCACTTACTTTCAAGGCTAGTCACAAGTTACTAAACGCCACCGACCGCAGCGGGTGGGCTTCGACGCGGAGGGCCCGCTGAAGCCCGATACCGGACATAGCGTGGGCAATCGCGAGGGCTTGATCCCGTTCCTTATGCTCAAGGAGAGCTAGTTATGCACTGCAGAGCCTCTCGAAGGAGGACATAGCGCACAAGATTCCCAGGTCAACCTTTTCCCGCATTTGGCTCTTCCACACAATGCCATTCCATTCAATCGCATTCATTCCCTTTTGCTTCTTGTACAAACCCATTCACCCGCTGTCGCTCCTACCTTACTCTCTCGCGCGAGTCGCGACCCCGCGTGTCCACGTCCTAGCGATTACCTGGAACCTGGAAGCTGTTCCCTGTTCCCCGTAAACTTTATCATACTCACCCCCCCCCCACTTTCCGGATTCGTTCAGCGCTCCGAATTGTGCGAAGACTCGGAGCTCAATTCCGCTGACAGCGATTAAGACTTCGAAGGCAGTGTCCCAATTTTTTATACGCTCCATTACACGGACTGGCGTGAATCAGCAAGAGATGATACTCATGATCAAGGCAGTACAGTTCGCCATCGAGGCAGTCCCTATCATTTCGCAACACATACTGACTCGGATCTCACAGCTTACTTGTAGCCCTGCCATTCGGTCGTCGACCCCACCAGTATGTCTACCATTGCACGCCTCAATGTGGATTTCCTCAGGGCATCGAGCGTTGACGACAAGTTTACTCTTGCCCAGGTCTCGGGACGTAGGGCTCGATAGTCTGCTCTACCAAAGCAGAATGCTTCCACGTTCCCCTCGTATTGAGCGCAGTGGCTCCCCCACCATGCTGCATATCTATTTCCGCTTTACGAGCGACACTACAGACTGGCCCGCCACCTTTACCAGCGGTGCAACAGACGAGGACGACCCGTTGACGGAATACGACAGCGCCTGGCCCGCACACGCCCTGGTGGCATTGGTGCCCTATGTGGCGCGCATCGAAATATTGCGCATAGAGCTCGGGTTTCCGGTGGATGCCACGCCGCTTCTTTATTCCAATTTACGATTTCCTGCTCTGAAAACCCTTTATCTGGAGAGCGCGGAGGATATTGATGCTCCGGATTTACGTCTCTGGTTATCGGCGCCCCATCTGCGGACTCTGGACATTGAGCGCGTCGACCCGAAGAACTGGGAAGCATTATTAGTGCCTATAGCCTGCAGAACATCCGCCTATCCGAAGCCGGTGACGGAGGCGTAGAAATCCTCCTCAATATTTTCAAGCAATGTCCGCTGGCATGGCGGGTGATGCTGCTTTCCCAGAGCGGCGGGGATGACACAGATTACGACCATTTTGACTGTCAACCCTTCATGTGTTGGCCAGCGCCAACTTTGCGCGAGCTGGAATTGCGCATGGCCAAACAGGAGCTCGCCAACTTCTTCAAAATCGGATTCTCAGATGTCGTGCTCGACAAATTGACGGTTTGCATCTACATTGCAGAGCACGAGGTGCTCACTGGCGTTCTATTGCCAGGTTTTGGATCTCTCCTCCTCTTCCAATGTCTCGACCCTCAGCAGATCGAGCTGCACGACGACGAGGGGCACATTCGGCGCCTAGAGTGCTGGAACACGCACTCGTCTTTCGAGGTCCGGGATGTGTGGACACATCTATCGTGGCTTTACGACCTGCACAAAACCGTACGCGAAAAACGGATACTGCACGCGTATTGGGACGATTACGTCAATATATTCGAGTCGTATCCCCCTCAGTCCTCGGACGGTGTTACGCTCGCTATCCAAATAGCACGAAATTATCACGAGGTACCGGATACGACCAGAATAATGCGGATACCCGGTCTGGCCAAAATCGAATTTCTTCGCACGTACATGGGCTTGGTGCTGGACTTTGAGACAACCCTCAATGTTCTTGCACGCATCTAGCCCCCCACGGCACGTAAAGTGCAGGTATGCATGGGCTATATACAGTTGAAAACAGGGGCCACAACGCCGACGCAAGGGTCTCTCGCTTTCGCTGCCTTGCAGAAAAACTGGGCAATGTGCAGTCATTGCAGGTCATTGTTGCCCCCGGAAGTGACGACTGACGGCTTCAACAGGCAACCCTTGTGCGTAGAATACCTATTCAATGTGATGCCTTTAATGCGGTATTGAGTCCACCGCGGCTAGGCGGGCGCAAACCTTTCCCACATAGTATGTGCTTTATTTACTTGCTCTATCTAGTTAGCTTGCGAGCGATAAATCAATAAAGTGCTAACTGGTCCACCTGCACGTCCCACGGAAACACAAAGACCACCACGACCCAAGATTCTTTCAGCGCTGTGGATTTCATCAAACCTCGTGACCTCAGCCCTCCGGATCCTCGAGTCGGCTTGCTGTTCTCTAGCTTCGGCGTCTCCATGCAACGGGAATCATCCAGAAATATCCCTTTGATCCAAAGTGGGCTGGCAACATACGCGCCAGCCGTGGCGCGTCCACCACGCATAATTTTATTCCCACAAGGAGCACTGGTTTCCCTTGAGCGCAGTTCTCAAATTATCTCGATGTCTGTCGAGTGAGACCCACGTGCTCCCACGTCGAGATCCACGATTGACACCCGTTAACCGTATGATGGTATTAACTGCATGCCGATGCGTCTATCCTTGCCAATTCACCTGAAATTTCGTTCAGGTTTCTCTTCTCTTTTTTTATTAGCCAGCGTCTGTTATCCGTGATGTCTTTATTTCCCCATCGTTGTCATTCCTCGACACAGCTCAGCTAGGCTCAGCTTGACGCATAATGGCAGACGTGGGATATCTGTCTATTCTTGTGCGAGGTGCTGTCAATTCCACAGCTTTCTTCCCTATCTCCGGGTCTGGTGTTACTTAAGCCATCCATCCCACCACCCCCCTTCTCGCTCCTACCTCTCCTCTGCCATGCCTTTCTCAATGAGTGTTTCAGACGTGGAACTTCGAGGCCAGAACGAGAAGTGCGCCTCGATTTCGTACTCTCAATGGGCCCGTCGCATTCTAACTACACACTGTAGACTGATCACTACACTTCAAGAATGTTTCTCTGATATGCTGAAGAAACAGGAGGAGCAAGCCGATAGGTATGTTGGGAAATTCCGTGCACCAAATCCTCGGGAACTAATAACAGCGTCGAGACTTCACAAAGCGGTCACAGCGCTTAAACCAAATATGTCAGCTACTGACAAGAAGACGACCTTTTGGAATTTGTACAAGACTCTTGCAGACGAGCACGACAAGGAAATTCAACAGAGATACAGCACAGACCTCGATACTTCTTTGATTTTTGCATGTATAATTCCTGTTCTCCTTCGCTTGTCTCTGATTCGTTTTATTTACACAAGGCGGGTCTTTTTTCGGCCATCGATTCTGCGTTTATCATTCAAATTCAACCACAAGTCCAACTAAACAATCCTCCGGTCAAAATTTTGGTCGCTTCAAGTCTGCTTTACATCAGTCTTGGCTCGACCCTATTGGCTGCAGTACTCGCGGTGCTCGGGAAACAATGGCTGATGTACTATTCAGCAGCAGGCGACAGAGGAACTATCGAAGCACGCGGCCTGGAACGCCAGCGTAAATTTGACGGCTTGCGAAAATGGAAATTTGACACGATCATGCAGATGTTTCCCTTGCTTCTGCAGCTTGGATTGCTTCTCTTCGCAACCGCTCTTTCGGTGTATCTATGGACGGTTCACATTTCACTCGCAATCATCGTTCTGTCCTTCACCTCCTTTGGATTCATTTCATATATTTTCCTCCTTATATCCGCAGCGGTCTCACCCGATTCACCTTTCCAAACACCCCTCACACGTTTCGTGGCTCGGTTGATCTCCGCTCACATTTGGAAGAGGTGGAGGGTACTTTTCATTCGGTGCACTGTGCGACCTCGTCGCATAATCCATGATTTATGGTCGGCCTCTTCTACCTATCTGCACAAGTCCCGCAACCTTTTGCCCTATTTTTCCAAGCACAAGTCGAAATCCATCACCATTCTGCAAGAGCCCGTTTCGCTCTTCACCCCCAAATTACCAATGCCCTCGCCTGAGGTCCAGGCTGTCTTATGGGTTCTGGAGACTTCAGCCGATCCTCATACGGTTACAGCTGCAGCCGAAATGGTTGTAGACTTACAATGGCCGAGTACTCTGGACCTCAACCCGCAGATGGCCAGGTTGCGAGACAACATCTTGTCGTGCTTCGATACCTTTCAGGATGGGCCGAAATTCATCCTGAAAGGTATCCGAAACGGAATGTCTCTCGGCGCAATTCATTTCGGACGTGCCTATTGCACGTTGCGTTGCGTACACAAATCTTCAGACTCCCGCTACCATCGGGAACCGCAATTTCGGTGGCTGGGGATGCTCGAACCACAGCTCCCGCCTGAGCTAGCAAATGTGGTCCGAATTCTAGAAGGCAAACCCAACTTGCTATTCGAATTCGATTCACCATTGGCTACAAAATGGGCGCTACACGTCATTCCATCCCTCCGTTATCCTGGTCTAGAATCAAAGCTATCGCACTTCAACTATTTTCTTACGCAGTTCGACCACACAATACCAACCCTGACGCCCTCTGCTTTCGCGGATTATCTGTTTTGCGTCAACACCTTTCTCTCCACCACAAGTAGTCGAGACATGATTTGGATGGATAAGAGGTGAGTAGGATTTCAAGTAAATAGATGCAATATTAATCTCAAACTTCTTTCCATGCAGCCGGTTTCAGCGGCAACTGTTTGAACACCTATTCAAACAGCTTGCCTTCAACCTCGAAAGTCGGCAAATCTCGATGGATACAGCAGCCAAGATCATAGGTACTACTGGACGGGTAGCAAACAAAGTGGAGATGTATATGTGGCCCGACTACCTCCCATATAGCCACCGCCAATCCGTGATATACGAATTTTGCAGCAACCTTCCTCAGTCAGATGGATGGGTGGATGTGGTGTTGAAGACCGGTTTGCTTACAGGAAGCTATACTGGAATCGGGTGGCCACAACCTGGAGATTCTGGGTGGGTATACAAAGCACTAGAGAATATCCCCTCACAAGATCAAGACCGATGGGATGGTCAAATTGAAACGGGTGTTGCCGGCCTCTTTCAAGCCCTCCTTTATTATGACACCCCTCCCAAAAAACAACACACCCAGTTGCTTCTCCGAGCACTCTTGATCTCCGGTGATATTTCCCGAAATGCTGCCCGGGTACTATTACGCGAAAATATCAGGTTCTGGTTTGCGGACGACGAGATACAGCCAATTCTCCAAAAGGCTTTTGTGTGGTCTTCCCTCGCACGTGTTGTCCAAGAACTTAATGACGAATTTCTGTTGACACAGCTTATTCGACTCGGCCACACTCTTGCAGGCATGCCTGACTGGCATGGACACATCCAGGCAAAACTCTGCTCATGGATTACCATGTTCTTCAGAGTGTGGAATTGGGATCTAGCTGGAAAATTTAGCTCTGTCCTTGGCGATATTTGGCACCCAGACACCGGTGAATATGAGTTCATTGATGACGTTGAAAGGGCGTTGGGATTAACTTTTGTTACCTTGTGCAAAATCTGGGAAGACTTTGATTTCACAACTGTGAGCAGCATTTATGAATCCATCCGATGGCTGCGCTGCACCACCTCTGCCATTTTCTACAGAGTTTACCGTGATAAAAGCCATTCCCATTGGATCACCATCACCTCGAGCTCCCACTTTAAAACCACTTTTTCCATGCCTCTCCGGAATTCTCTGATCCAAGCAGCCTCAGTGGCCAGACAAGAAATCATGGGACAGACAAACAAAGGGGTGCTAGAAGATGTGGTCCGGATTCTGGAAGACATTGCAAGCAAAATTGAAATGTGGGATTATTGGAAGAACTTGCGAGATCAGTTTGATGATGAGATCAAAGTGCTGGAAATATCACTGCAATCTGGGAAACCTGGATTACCCATGGTAGCATAATTCTGCCAATCTGTACACATATAGACATTCCGCATAGTGCTCAGAGTGTCTGGCCAAATTTTAATCTACACTTACTCCTTCTGCGGAAAAGCATGTCTATTGGATGAAATCGTTCAAGGGTCCTAGCACAACTAGTCTGTTTAATAGATCTATGAATAGCTGCATGAAAGATTAGTAGCAGAAATTGTTTAGTACTGATAGGTTTCCTTGGATTAGAAAGTTAATGTGAGGTAGTATCTACAGATCTACAGACTCGCCTGCTCTGAATCATTCTCCGAATGGCCTGTGAGTGACATTCCCACTATTGCAACCATACAATGACAATATGATTTTTGATTAGACAGAGTGCTCTGAGTCCAGTGATGAATAAGCAGATGGACTGAAAAGTGTTTCTTGTCAAAGTCAAATTAATCAAGGAATATGCTCTGAGTTCACTGGTCACCCCCATAAAGTATCTTTTGAGGGACTACAGGGTCCAAATCTGTATTTTGCAGCATCCCTGAATATCTGCTTGGAGATTCCTTGATGATGGAGCAATGAGCAGAACTGCAAGAGCATTGCTGCTGGTTGACTGACCTTCTCAAAGCTAATCTGCCATGTGGTATAGACTGTCAAGGGATAATTATCATGAGACTTTGGAGCTCCACCTGCTCGTGGCCCTTCTTGCTGCTTTGTAATGAGAACTGCCACTGAGAAGCATATGTACAGTTTGTGGAAATAACAGTTTATTTGATGCATAGTTTTTCTCAAAGTGACACATACCCTATAGCACTCTGAGCATGAGCATATCAGCACAGATCCCAACACAGTGTATACATAGCAAGGCCAGAAAAAAGTGCACGCAAAGGCAGAAATATTGCATTATTACCTGAAGGCCTGTTACATGAATCAACAAAGTTAAGACAAGCAGTGTTATTCATTGGCCTGGACTACACTGTAAGGGTGGAACATGGATTGTATTGATGTAACCTAAACCTGAACACTGTTATAAAAAATAATCCAGCTCCTTGGCCTCTTCCAATTTGCCCAGTTTGGTGTATGTCACTTTGAGATTTCGCATGGTCTCCAAAGTGTGTGGATGGTTGTCACCCAGAAGATGTGTCTGCTTCTTGAGGGCTGTAACCCCAAACTCCTCTGCTTTGTGCCATTTTTCCAATTTGTTGTATGTGAATGCTAGATACTGCATGGCCTGTGCTGTGTGTGGATGGCTGTCTCCCAAAAGAGTCCTTCGACTCTTGAGCACTACAAGTAAAAGTGGCTCTGCATCCTGTGATCTTCCCACCATGCTGCATGGTCTTCTCCAAAAAGAGCCCTCCACTTATTAAGTACTACAATCTCAAGCTCCTCTGCCTCCTGTGGTCTTCCAAGCTCTTTGTAAGCAAGTGCCAGATTTCCCATGGCAATTAGGGTGTCTGGATGGTCCTCACCCAAAAGATTCTTTCGCCTGTCAAGTATGATAATCCCAATCTCCTCTGCCTCCTTCAATTTTCCCAGGCTTCTGTATGTGACTGCCAGATTTCCCATGACTTGCAGGGTGTGAGGATGGTTGACACCCAAAATACTTTGTATCTTCTGAAGTACTGCTATGCCAAGCTCCTCTGCCTCCTTCAATTTTCCTTGTTTTTCATATGTTACTGCTAGGCTCCCCATAGCATCTAGAGTGTCTAGATGGTCTTCACCTAGAAGATTTTTTCACTGCTGGAGCACCACAACCTCAAGTTCTTCTGCCTCCCTCAATCTGCCTAGATCCCTGCATATCCAGGCAGGCCAGTACATAGCTTCAAGAGTGTCAGGATGTTCCCCACCTAGAAGATGCTTCCGTTTCCGAAGCACTGATATGTGAAGCTCTCCTGCTTTTTGCAGTTTCCCTCCATAAGTGTATATTTTCCCAAATTCATGTCTGAAATCTGGAATCACATTTGAAATGATTTGCATTAGGAAAACAATGTGAGGCAGCAACCTAATGCTAGCCAGCTGGGTGTCTGATGAGCCATCTAGGGACATTCCTACTATTGCTACCATAGAATAGTGGTAAGATTCCAGATCAGAAAGAGTGCTCCGAGTCCAGCTATGCACAAGGGGATGGATTGAGAAAAGACTTGTGTGCAAGTCAAAGTCGATTAGAGAGTATGCTATGAGTTCATGTGTAACATTCATGAAGCAGAATGGATCCCAGGTGCCATCAGATGCTAAGAACTGTGAAATGAATTTAAGTGGCATCTGTAGCTCTTCTTTAGATGGACTAGAGGGTCAAAAGATGTAATTTGCAGCATTCCTAAATATTTGTTGAGAGATTCCTTGATGATGGAGCAATGAACAGAGCTGGAAGAACATTGCAGCCAGTGTACTGAGCTGCTCAAAGCTAATCTGCCATGTGGTATAAACTGTCCAGGCATAGTTATCATGTGTCTGAACAGGCCTTTGGCTCAGCAGTTGGGCCCAATTGTGTTCATAGAGAGTTAGGTAGCTGTCAAGATTTCCGGATTTTGAAATGAATGCACCAGCTTGAATGATAGCAAGAGGAAGGTAGTAGAGTACCTGAGAAAAATGTTGAAATGGATATACAACCAAACACGCTGGCTAACCTTCACAATCTGAGTGGCAACTATTCTGTTACAATCTGTGATCTCTTGGGCAGCACTTGTCAGCAATAGATTCATGGCACCTGTTTCATCCATGTCAGGGACAGAAGAATGTGAGCCAGCATAGACACAAAGCCCAGGGTTGCGAGATGTGATCAGGATATTCCCATGGGTGCATTGGGGGAAATACTTGTTTAGGTTGATTTTTGGATCATCAGCATTATCAAAGAATAACAGCCATTCCTCCTGTCTGCTTCGCAACCATTGGAGAGCATCCTGTATTGAATTTCCAATGCTCTTTGTCTTTGCTATAGTTTTCAGCCCTGTTTCAATAGTCTCAACAGTGCTGCTGTCAATGAAGAAAATGTTGGTGAAGCTGAGAATAAAATAAATGGATTGCCTAATTTTGAAGAAGGGGAAACTCACTGAGAAGCTGATTGTTCAATGAACTTCAGTGCAATCTGTGTTTTTCCAGCACCACCTAATCCATGCAGCACAAATATATCCCGCTTTCCTTCCTTCTGTGAAAAATACTTGTGCATTTGTTTGAGAATGGTCTGTCTACCCTGAGATATTCTGGAGGGTGGAGGACAAATATTAATGGGTTGTGGGACTTCTGCCTCTGAGATATCTGAAAAATGGATAAACTGATTGATCAACTGTCCAAAGGATCCTACTGGGTGATATCCCAGTCAAAATCTTCTGCACTTGGAAATTTGTATCCATGGTGGCCATAAGCTGAGGTGCCCATTAGAAAATGTGTATTGGGAAGTGGGAAGTATCTACCATGAAATTTAACCGTAACTCCTAGATTCTTGTTCGAAATCTGCTGATATCATTCAAAGTACTGCTCGCCTTGATAACTTCCTTGATGCGGGCACCAAAGCCTTGGGGTCTTATTTTCAGTTGATTGACTGCCTCCAGTACATCATGCAAGAGCCTAGATGAAATAGCATGAGACAGGCATCAATCTGAAATGGAGACACTTACCCTTCAAGCTCCTCACACTGACCCTTGAATTTGAGAGCAGCTGTATCCCCATGGGATGATATTTGGTCTCGAAGGATAGTAATAATATCCACAGTATCCACACACAGCTCTTTCATGCTGTTCTGATTTTTATTTACTTTCTGTGGGGGCCGAAATTAGAAGCTTTTCAATTAGGTGCCACTCGTTCTACACACCTCAACTGCTTCCAAAAGAAATACAACTGTTCCAAAGACACCCTTCACATAGGGAAAGGGAAGAGCATCTGCCCCAGAAGTGATCAGCTTTGCATTAAAAATCAGGGTTTCCAACCAGGCTGATTTAGAGGTCGGGGAAGGTTTCAACGGTTGAGATGGTGTTCCTCCTTGCTGTTGAGAGGGGCTTGGGACCACTGGACTCTGTGCGCTGCTGGCGGACATGATGGGAGGAAGAGGGAGAGAATCAATCAGGTCCTCGAAGATGCCGTTAAAACTTACCCACTCCTCAAGGTCAGTTTCTCCAGCCAACCAATCAAATGAAGATTTGTGCGCAATTGCACCCTTACCTCCGCCTTCTTAATCAGACGTCCGATATTCTAATGTTCGGATACTGTACAATTTCGAACTTACCCACTCCTCAAGGTCAGTTGATCCAGCCAACTAATCAAATGAAGATTTGTGCGCAATTGCACCCTTACCTCCGCCTTCTTAATCATGTTCGGATACTGTACAATTTCGAACACAACTAATTTTGGAATTTTTACTCACCAACCCACGACCGATAAATTTCTGTGTGAATGAAAAGTGATTTTCCGACATAGCGGGTTCCCAGCGGCATTCCCACTACCTCAGTTCCTAGGAAACAATCAGCTTGTGTTGCTAGCCCAGTAATAGTAAGGCTTATTACACCGGATGTGGCTTATATGAAACCGGCAACTGCGAACAAATCAATGCACGCAGAACCCGCTGTGGGATAAACTCCTGATTCGGACTAGTCTGCCTACAGAATGCACGGCAAAAATGATCGCCATATTTACTTTCATTCCGCAAGTAGACAGGTTACGAGTCTAGCTGTGGGAATCCGAGGTCCAAATCCTGAACTAAAATCGACACCTAAAATGCTGCTTGCCGAAAAAGCGACTGGGATCATCTCTCAGCGAAAAAGTTCCCGACGGGAAAGGACGAGTGAACTCATGATACCAGACGCGGAACGTAGGTACCACCATCATGTACAGATATTCGCGCGTTAAATGTGTACGTATATACATATACATATATACAACCCAGAAAGGTATACTTCCCGCCGAGTTCAGTCCGACTCGCTATCGGATTCGGATTCAGATTCGCTGCTCTCAGGCTCGCTGTCGGACGAGCGCTCGACGAGCCCGGCCTCGAGCAGCTCCGCCAGGAACGGAGACTTGACGTTGGCCGGCGCAGCGGGGATCTCTGGGTTCGTATAATTCGCCAACACGAAATCGTACAGCAGCCCGTTAATCCTTACATCACGTCCAGAGATCAGCGCAAGGGTAGATTGATAGATAGAGAGAAAAAGAGGGACGCACTCCTTGTAATGCGTGACGTTGCCGAAATGCGGCGCGCCGTGAACGATCTGGATATTCGCATCGAGGTCCGCGTGGAGGAGGAGCTGCAGGAGCTCCTCGCAGTGCGCGAGGGGATACGCAATGTCCTCGTCACAATGGAGCAGCGTGATGGGGCACTGCACGCGCGAGAGCTCCGCGACGGGGCGCGGGGCGTGATCGAGGAAGAAGCGCACCGAGACGGCGTGGAAGACGCCGAAATGGTCCGGGCCCCAGTTGCGCATGGCAAGAAGGAGCGCGCGCGCGGCAATGCTGCCGGGATGTTAATGTCAGTATCCAGAAACCAAACATGCGTATGCGTGAATGAGATGGCATGGAATAGGTACTCACGCTCTGATTAGCGGCGATTCTCTGTTGTTGTATGCCAGCTGTAAGGACCCCGTGAACGCGTCTCCGAGGGCGATCTTGTCGACGTTGTCGGGGTCTTTGAAGGCTTGGATCCAACAGTCGTAGATCTCTTGCCGGCCGTCCGCAACTACCGCGGGCTTTCGACCCGTTAACGTGAGGGACAGAATATACGCAATGTCGCGGACGTACCTCTATCAGCGGGAGAGGCGAGACCATAAAAAGGGAAAGCACTTTCTCAGGAGCCGCGACCGCCATCTCAAGCCCGATGCATGCGCCCATAGAGACGCCCATGACATGACATGCGGGAATCTTCAAAGCCTCCTAAGCCGCATTCGCCGCATCAGCAAAGGAGGTCAGGGTCCCGCGGAATGGACCACATACCATCAGCTGCAGAATATCGCGCGCCGCCGCCTCGCGCCCATACGTGTGTTCCACTTCCGCTGTCGTCCCACCATGTCCTCTCAAATCGAGGGTGACCAGATTGAACCGACGCAGCCGCGTGTCGGAGAAGATGGCTAGGGACGCGCTGTGAGCTTGCATCGAAAGGAGGGCCCAGGCAGATGACGACGTACGGTGGAATATGTGCGAGGGGACATAGACTGGGTGTATCAAGATGACCGTCGGAGTGTCCTGGACAATGGCGGTTGCTGAAGTCTGCGCCGGGGTCGCTATCGTGTAGTAGAAGCTCCCGGTTCCCGCGCTGGTTTGGAGGTCGATGTGGGGCATACTGGGAGGAGGAAAGTGAGCAGACCGGTCGAAGGTGTTGAGCTTTTAGGCGTTTCCCTTTCTGGTATGTCTTAGATCCTCCGATCGTCGCAGGTTGATCACAGGTCTCAGACAAGACAAGACCAAAGATCTATGGATCTGAGACAGTACAAGAACAATGGCCTAAGCCAATCATTCATTTTTGGGGCAAGATATGGCAAGAGAGTACACGAGCAGACACGAGCATCGTTGAAATGGAAACCAAGAGACTCAGACAAGACTCGGACCTGACGTCGAAAATGTATCAGGAGCACTAGAAATTGGGGACGCCTCGGACCCGTCCGAATCTGAGACAGCAGACAGCAGAAATAGAAGTTCTCGGTTTCGACGGGCGCTCCAGGGAAAGTTATGAGCGCTGCATGCAAGTTATCGCCAGACAATCGAAAAAGGCAGTTCGGCCGAACACCTCTACTCGGTAATCAATGGTCCGATTATTTCCGACGCTCCTGGATTAAGGAAAACACAGCAAATAAAATCCAAAATAAAATCCAAAAATCGCGCATTGAACGACGCAGTACAGGGAAGACTACAATATACAGGACTAAGCTAAGGGGCCGATACGGGGTGTTTGGTGTGTGTATGTAGGCTGCCATATGGGAGGTGTATGTACGTGTACGGGGGATGTATGTATGTACGCTACGGCGAGGGATGTATGTACGCACGGGTTGTACGCGGGACGCAGGAGGAAGCGCGCGCGAGGGACATAGCAGGATGGGTGCCCGAGGGGGGGGAGATCGCACAAGGGATGTACACAAAGACGCAGCCGTAACCACGAGGAGGTAATGTAGCGCGCGCGCGCAAGAAGAGGGCGAAACACAAGAGCAAAGAGGGTGGGGTGTATGAAGAATCATGTATGCACAGTAATGATGTATGTGTCGCAAGACGATGGAACACGAGTCGGATGTATGTACATTGGATGGATGGCCGTGAGATGCACACGGATGGGATGCGCCGAGAACGGAGATGTGTGGGGAGACGGGAGAGGGAGACGAAAGCAGGCAGAGCAGGTTTAGTTGGGTCTAAGCTAGGGGTATGCGTGTGTGCTTTTGGAAGGATGCGATAGGATGATGAGGCCAGCGGTGGCCGGCGCGAACGTCGAGGTGACGGTGGGTCGACGCAGCGGGAGGAGTTGACGCGTTGATGAGGTGGCGACGCGAGCGAAGTCGGAGACAAGAAGGTAGGGCATCGCTCAAACGACAACCCCACCCCCACCCCCGCCCGGCCCACTAATTGACGTCACCCCCTTGAGCGCATCCACCAGCGCGCCAAACGCCCTCCGCCCGCCCGTCGCGCTCTTCCCGGTCGACGACGTCGACGTCGAGCGCATCCGCGCGAACGAGGACGTGCGCCGCAGTGCCGTCGGGGGCGACGTGGGCGTCGTGGGTGACTTCGACGCGGAGGAAGCGGAAGCGGAGGTGGGGGTGGAGGTGGAGGTGGCGGTGGCAGTGGAGATGGACACGGCGCGCTCCCTGGGCACAGGCTCCTTGGACGCAGCGGGCGCCGACGCGACCCGCAGGTGGTGGCTCCCACTTCCACTCCCACTCGCGCTCTTGCCAGACGACGCCGGCGACGGCGGCGCGTGGGGCGCGAGCGCAGGCGAGTACGGCCCCGCAGCAAGCACATTCGTGGCAAGGCGCGGCAGCACCGGCAGCGGCTTCTCCATATCGCGCCGCTCCTCGCTGCCCGCGCTGCTCTGGCTGCTGAGGCTGCTGCTGCTGTTGTTCCGCGCGTCCGCGCTGTGGTGTGCATCCGCAGGCGGCATGAGCAGCCCGTGCTTGCACTTGGTCGCCTCGCGCTCCCGCTCCTCGCGTTCACGGCGCCCCATCGACCCAAGCGCAACGCACACCGCCTCCGAGCGGCTCCGCTCACGTTCCCGTTCGCTGTCGCTCCCGTCGCGCGCGTGCGGCGAGGATGGTGTATGCTCTTTGGAGGAGAGCGACCCTGAACTAGCTTGCCTCTCCCGGGACTGGGCAGCCGCGGCGAGCGCCGCAGGCAGCAACCCGCCCGCCTTGGGCGAGCCGCCGGGCTTCCTCACACGGTGCACGCTGAGGTCGCTCCCCGCGGGACTCCCCCGAGGACTGGCTGAAGGCGTCGAGCGCGCGGACGGTAACGGGAAGAGGTCCGCGTCGTCGTCGTCCGGCGATGCGTGCGCTGTTGGCGTCGGTGTGTGCGTGCGCGAGCCGGGGTGGCGGGACGACGTCGGCGTGCGCGAGGAAGCTGAAGTGGGCGTGCGGCCAGGTTGATTGGGCGAGGGCGTCCGCATCCGTCCGTATACGAACTGCGCCCCGTCCTCGTCCGTCTCCGCGTAGTCTTCCCCAAGCACCACCACCCTCCCCGCAAACTCCAGCTCCCCACCGACACCCGCGCTCGCGCTCCGCCGGCGCATCTCCTTGTCCACCTCGTCCACCGCGATGCCGAGCGGCAGCAGCGGGCTCGTGCGCCCACTCTGGATGTGCTCGTCGCACTCGGACGTCGCAGTCAGCCGCTCGCCATACATATGCGTCCTCTCCCCCTTAACGGCCCTCACAAGCGCCGGCCCCAAAAGACTCGGCGACGCCCTCCCTTCCCCACCACTCCCATCGCCAGTCGGACTCGGCGTCGCGCTCGCCCTCCGTCTCTCGAGCTCCGCCACGAGCCGGTTCACCTCCGCCAGGCCTGTCCCGGACAGCAGCTGCTGCTCCGCAGCAGGGGAGAGGAACCCGCCCGCCTCCGCCGCGCCCCACAGCGACCCTCCTCCGCCCAGTCCCGCAGCGCGCCGCCGCACGCGCTGCGCCCCGCGCGAGAACGCCTCCTCCACCGCGTCCGTGCGCGCGGCGCACTCGACGCAGCACGCGCGCAGCGGGACGCGCTGCACACCGCCGGTGGTGCGTACCCCCGCGCTGGCGGTGGGATGCGGCTTGAGCGCGGTGATGGTGGCGGTGGTCGGCGCGGAGGTGTATATGGTGCGGATGGTCGCGAGGGGAGGTGGGGGGATAGGAGGCGTAGGGCTTGGCGGGGGGGCGGCCGGGGTGAATGAGTCTGCATCCGTACCCGTGCCGGTGGCGGATGGGGGCGGGGTGCCAGAGGACGAGAGTAAGGTAGTCGAGGTCGAGATGGGTAAGGCGGGGGTGGCCGAAGAGGAGGCGGTAGATAAGGCGAAGAAGGGGGAGGAGGAAGAGGAAGAGCCAGCCGTGGGCGAGGTGGGGGAACGCAGGCAGGAGGGGATAGAGCCGGCGGGGGGTGGCGGAGAGCGCGAAGAGTCGCGCGTGTACTTTTTGGACTTGAAGCTGTAGGTAGGCCAAGTTAGAAACGCGCGGTGCGGGACAGGGATAGGCGGAGACGAGGTTGGGCGGGACGGGTGTGGAGGAAGGAAGATAGGTGGAGTAAAGCGGAATGACAATGAAAGCTTGCCAGACAGACGAATGAAAAAGAATGCGGCGAGTGGAAAGGAATAGATGGAAAGGACGCATCTGCTCTCGGGCGACACCCGTACCAAAACAATAAAATAAAAATAAAAATAAAAACTGTACCATCCGAGGCCAGGCTCGCGATGTAATGCGCCGCCCGGGGCGTCTGCTGCCCCACCCGCATCGCGCACGAGACCCCGCCGAAGCACGCCGACGCAGAGAAGGTACGCCGACTGAACCCCGGGCTCGCAGGAATGCAAGCAAACCCGCGCAAACTCGGTGACCGAGATGAACGGTATCCGAGACACACAACACCGACACCCACACACGTCTGTCTGCACGCACGAACGCACGCCGTACAGGACCACAGGAACGCAGAAACGCAGAAACGCAGCACGCCAAACGCCAAAGAAAAAGGAAGAAAAGAAAACCATGCGAGAATCGGCCTATCGCTTGTGCGCAAAAGGGCGCTCCTCCCGTCGAGACATAGGACCGCAAGCACGTAGCACCCGAGGTCCAAATGCACCACCGAGGTCGAGACGCGGCAGCAGGGCCCAGAACGCGGAAACGTATACGCGCACAGGGACCTGCGACGGAAGGACGCCGCATAACGCAAAAAAGACGCAAAGGCAAAAGAGAAAAACGCCAATCGGGCAAAAAACACGCGACCCCAAAACCCCAAAAAATAATGGGAGCAAAACGGCCGCCCGCGCGAAGAAAAACAGGCTCCGCCCGACAGCGCAAATGCGGGTAGCATCAGATGCGCGCAAAGTCAGAAGCAAAAGAAGTTGCCACAGATTACGGATGCGCTAGCAACCAGGTCAAGGCACGCCAATCTATCACGAATCGAGACCGCGCCCGGGCCTAAGCCTCAGGGGGGCGCAAAAACAGGAAAGGCCAGGGGCTGGCAATTAGGGACAGCCGACGCCGAGGGCAGCGCACAAAAGTCAAGGCGCAGATCCCGTCGACGAGTGAGAGGAAAATCACGCCGTGGCACCCCGCAAAGCGGTGTGTTATCCCCATGCGGATTGGCGAAAGTGGATGATTATGGCACCATGGACATCGCACCACTTGGTGGTGATGACGGTGGGGCGGCTCGGATGGAGGAGGCGAAGGAGGGAGGGAGAGGTAAGGAAGGAAGGAGGAAAGAAAAGCAAGCGACGAGGAAAGAAAGCAAGCGAAAGGATGGGTGGTAGAGCATGATATAACGCCTCAAATGGCATGTGAATGAAAAGAAATGGCATGGAGGATGGGGAATCCACATGAAAGGACATGGAAGGACGGAAACCGACCTGGGCAGTGCAACCTTGAGCACGACGTCCTCTTCGCGGGTCTTCCTCCACAGGGGCAGCGAGTAGCTCTTCGTGAGCATCCGCGGCCTTTTCGAGCCGCCCCCAGCCCACGGCGCGTCCGGTATCAGCACGCACTCCGCGTCGAAGCGCACCCGCGTCGTCGTCCCGGTCGGTATCATCGTCGCCGGCGGAGAAGTGGATGTCGAAGTAGAAAAGGTGGATGTCGCGGATTGGAGGGCCGGGGCGCGCAGGGTCGTCGTCGTGGTCGTCGTGGACATCGCTCTCTCTCCAGAACGCAGACGACGGCGAAGGGCGAGGAAAGAGGGAGGATGGAAGGAAGGAGGAAGGAGGAAGGCAAGAGGAGGGCTGGTATGGCACGATTTACGTCAGTTGCCTCTTTCGGACTCTCGGACTTGGCCGACGCCAAGCTGCACACTTGACTGCTGCCAACATGTCGAATCATCCGTTCTAGTTCCCCCTCTTCTTCTTTGCTCTCAAATGTGGACCTCGAATTCCTCCAACTGACCTCGACGAGCCCGAAATGCCTGAATTGCACCGGGGCCGCCTTATCACCGACAAACTGCATCCGGAGCATCACGAAAATTCACCATGTGCTCGTCGGTCGCGAAAGTGCGAGATGGAGGTCGCGGAAATGCGACCGACCTGGAGGCCGCTTGTCAACTTTTCGCTTGTGAAGCCCTGTTTCGCTTGTCAAAGGCCGTATAGTATGAGTCTACTCGATGGGGTCCATGGTGTTTCGCGGCGACAGCGGGGATCGTGGAATCTTCTTGGATTTTATTGCCGAATTTTCTTTTTGACTTATACAGAGGTAGATACAGAGAGAGGAAGGCTTGGTAGCGCTCGGAGCGCATCTGCATCAACTAGGGCAAGAAAACGCGTATATAGCAGAAGGTGTTCGTTCGACTCGAGCCCAAGCCATTCGTCGGTTGAGCCTGTTTTTTGGTCTCTCTTTTGTTTCACTTCTGCTACAGAGGACTCGCATATCCAGGATCCAATTCACCGATTGGAAGTCTTGGTAACGCCTCTAATTGTTTGAGCTGATTGTTCAGCAGCAGGAGCTCGTTCCACTCGAGCGCAAACCATGGACCCTCTGACACTGCTCCCTTTTTGTCCGCTCTTTTTCCCGACTCGGGCCCAAGCCATGGATCCTCTGACACTCCTCCCTTTTTCCTCTCAGCCTCTCCTGAATTAATTCGCATATATTCAGAATCGCATTCACCGAATACAAGGCTTGGTAGCGCTCGGAGCGTATCTGCATCACCCAAGGAGGTGCATGTATGCATGTACTTAGCAGAAGGAAGCTCGTTCGACTCGGGCCCAAGCCATTATTCGCCTCCATTTTTTTTTGGTCTCTTTTGTCTCAGTTCTACTACCGAATCATTATGATCCAATGCACCGATTTCGAGGGTTGGTAGCACTCGGGGCGTCTGCATCTCATGGCATGGAATGAATCTTGACAGCAGAGCCACTGGCTCGTTCCACTCGAGCTCAACCCATGGATCCTCCGTTTGCTCCCTTTTGGTCTGATCTTTTTCCTCTCGGTTTCGCTCCTGAATTAATTCACATATACTCAGGATTACATTCACCGAATACAAGGCTTGGTAGCGCTCGGAGCATGTCTGCTTCACCTAGAAATGTGGATGTGTATATATAGCGGAAGGAGCTCGTTCGACTCGAGCCCAAGCCATTTTCTGTCTCCCACATTTTTGTCGTTTCTTTGTCGTCTCAAATCCACTACTGAATCAACTCGATTCGATGCACCGATTTCGAGGCTTGGTGGCGCTCGGAGCGCGTCTGCATCAGAACACTCTTGCTCGTCGTTGGACTTGGGCCCAAGACATTCTTTGCCTGCCGCATTCTCTCTCTCTCTGTCGTTCCAGTTTCCTGCTAAATAAATTTCCGTATCCAGCATCCCGCAAGTAGGTGGAAAGACTTAGTAGCGCTCGGAGTGCAGACGAAAGACTTGGTAGCGCTCGGAGCGCGTCTGCACTCGATGGAGACGCGACCGGGGCACAAGCTTTTCTCTCGTGGGACTTCATTTTTTTTTGGGAAACTAAAATCACTAATTGCTTATTCCACTAGTTCCAAGACTGATAGCGCCCCGGGAGTGGATATTTGGTCGACCGAAAATCGAATTCTTCCTTATCGACGAGCACACATTTTGATACCTCTAGGCAATACCGGCCCGGTACTTGGGGGAGCTTGGAGGACCCCGGAATATACCCTGGGAGGCCAGGTCCGGCGCCGGACAAAATTTGGACAATTTGGCCTCCGAACCTAGGTCCCGGACGGACAAAAATGAGGGGTCAAAGGCAAAAATGCTAGGTCCTGTCCGGAAAAAATTTGGGGGTTTGGTCGAACTTTTTTTGGAGAAACCCACTTAATTTGACATGCTTTGGTACGCAACCTCGCTCGATGGCTCCAATTTGACGAAAACAACACTAATAAGAGGGCAGGAAGAAAATTGGGCATTTTCTTGGCCCTGGGAGCGAAAATTACCCTTTTTGGGTGATCCCATCAGCCTAGGCCAGGTCCAGGACGGACAAAAACGCCCAGATCCCGTCGAAACCTGTCCGGACAAAAATCCCCGGATCGAGGATTTTGGGAACCTAGCCTTCGACAGTACATTCCGGGGTCCTGAGCTTGGGCGGTGATTCTCCTGATTGCAACATCACGAGACATGCTTCCAAGCCGTTGCATCTATGTTTGATCTTCTATTGGTATGAGGGTTGCTAGCATCTTCTTCCACTATCGTTCTCACCCCGCCATGGCCGCAATCCTCGGACTGTCCCCCCCTGGTATCTCGACTGCACTCACTGTCCTGGGTTTCATTGTATCGGAGATTCAGCAAGTACGAGCGAGTAAGAAGCAGCTCGAGGTCCTTAGTCAAGCAATTGGTCAGCTTCTTGGAGCATTGGATTCCGAGTTCAAGAAGTCGCGGTTCCTCGCTATTAATGTCGCTAAACCTCTCCAAGATTTGAAGATGTGAGAATCCGACCGTTGAAAACTAGGCCATTGCTTACCGAGGGACATAGGCTCCTCGACGATGTTCACCGATTCGTCCACAAGGAAAGCAAAACTGGATTCTTCAAGTCGCTTCTGACCAAGGACTCGCGGATCGCTGGCATTGAGGCCTTTTATAAGAGGATTGAAAGCGTCGTCAATGCTTTCCAGGTCTTTGTTATCTGAGCTATTCCCATCTATCACTGATGCAGTGATTCGACAGATTTCCTCTCTGGTGAATATAGAAATAATGTTGTCACACGACCAAGCGGCAGCGAAGGAAGATAAAGATCTCTTGGAAGTGCATTTGAATGCGCTGGAGAAAAACCAGATCGATCTGTGCAGTGTGTGCGACACTTGGTGAGAAACTTTATGCACCTCAATGAGCATCTAAGTCTTCAATTCATTCTTCTTGTACAGAAATAAATCATCACAATATGATCGCCATGATGGTTTCCATTCAACGGCGGCTAGACAACATGTCCCATTGGAACGATCCCGAGCGGCAATTCTATTCTCACACCCTGCAATACCTGACTTCGGCCAGCGGACAACAAGTGGAATTAGAAAGCTGGATGATCCCTTCCTTTGAAGTAGACTATGGTCACGAAATCGGTGTCGGAGGATTGTGAGGTTCCAATGTGTCCGGGATTCGGTCGCTCAAGGTTTCACAGTGGCAGAGTTTATCGAGGGACCTGGAACCGAGCAGACGTTGCCATCAAAGTACTGCAAACCGGAGCCGGGCTTAACGTTGCGGCGAGTATTCAGCTCTTCTCTCGCGAACCCAACAATATTTATGAACCGCTTATAGGTGTTAAGGAAAGAAATCGATGTGCGTATTCCTCTGTCCTCTGCTCGTATTTCACACCATTCCATCAATAGATTTGGCTTACCCTCCGCCATCCAAATATTCTCCAGTTTTTGGGAGCAAATACTCTCGATGACAAGCCGTTCATTGTGATGCCCTACATTCCGCTTAACGCCCGACGGTTTTTGGTGCAGCGGCCGACATTTGATCCAATTTACATTGTGCGCCCGATTTTTTGCCCCAATAATGCTCCTGACCCAAATTACGCCAGCTTCGCGATATCTCTCGTGGTCTGGAATACTTACATTCGCGTGAGATTTGTCACGGTGACTTAAAAGGGGTATGTCAACTATCCAAAAATTCAGACCCCATCCTCCGAATACTTGGCAGGTCAATGTCCTTGTCGACCCTTCCGAAAGGGCACTCTTGTGCGATTTCGGCCTGGCACGGGTCAAAGCCGACGTTACTAGTCGCTCGAATCAACAGGGGACCAACGGGGTCATGGGAAGTCGCAACTGGATGGCGCCTGAGCTACTCGTTGGATCGGGGGTTAGACCGCCGTCCGATGTTTATGCATTTGGCATGACAATATATGAGGTGCCCGATGTCTTGTTTTTGGTTTAACACTGTACTCAGATCGATCCATTCCTATCTAGCTTTACACCGATGAAAATCCCATGTCTGAGGTTGCGTACTGGGATTTTGTGGAGGTGGTATTTCGACTGGACGGTAGACCAAATCGGCCAGAACCGAACGATCTCCCAAAACTCACAGATGCCGTCTGGTCTTTAGCCGAAACGTGTTGGGCCAAAGACCCCAAGTCACGACCCTCCGCGCATTACATTCATGACACAATCACGAATCTCATATCCGTCATGCCTAGGGATGCAGGCAATTTATCTACGCAGAAAAAAACCGATGATGATGGACCTATTCTCCAACTTCAGCCAATGGCTGCACCGCGCTCCGGAGAAGAACTGCACCTCGAAGTTGAGAGACACCGCCGGACCTTGGGCGATGACCATCCCGACACCCTTACTGCAATGGATAATTTTGCCCGGCATTGCCAACCCACGAGGGCCCAGGCAATCGAGGAGGTGGTGATGGAACTACGCAAGATGGTCCTAGGGGAGGACCATCCAGCTACGCTCGCCACAATGTCATTTCTGGCTCACACATATTACGCACTGGAGGCGAAGGATATCGGTGTCAGGGCAATGGAGAAACAAATGGTGGTTCTAGGGAAGGATCATCCAGACACTCTGACCACCATGGGAACCTTGGCCCAGATATATTATGACCTGGAGCAATACCACCACGCACGAGACATCGGTCTGGTCGTTACGCAGGAGTTGGAACGCATTTTGGGACCCCTCAATCCTCAGACATTAACGTCAATGAATGATTTGGGTCGGGTATACCAGCAGCTGGGTCTGACCAAAGAGGCAGAGGAAATTCAGGTAGCTGTTATCGAGGGTCAACAGCAGACTTCCGGAGCATCCGACTCGAACACTCTGGTCGCAATGCACAATCTCGGTGCAACATATCATATTCTGGGGCGATTCAAGAAGGCAATGGAGCTGCATAATAGTGGTTGTCCAAGGGCTGAAAGCCAATTTGGGCGGTATTGATCCGGATACTCTGATGGCCATGTCTAACCTCGCCAAGACCTACCAGCGGTTAGGGAAACTTCGCGAGGCAGAGGAGCTCCATTTGACAGTGTTGGAGCGGCGAAAGCGGTTCCTGGGAAGCGACCACCCGGAGACCCTCGCCACCATGGAGGACTTGGCTTCAACGTGCAGTCAACAGGGCCGATCACGGGATGCGAAAGCCTTTACGAAAGAAGTACAGAAGATCCGGAAGGTATTTTGGATATGGAATAGGATCAAGCAGTAGGCTCACTTTGTTTTTGTTTCAGACGATAAATCTCCAAGATGGATCTCAAGCGCGGTCTGACGTCAACATTGCGATTGAGAGAGATGCGGATGCTATATGGCCCATTCGTCTCTTCAAGTTAATCACGCGGGCGCGTTGGACCTCGAAGATTGGAACTCGCGAATGACCCTATGTAATCGCCGCTGAGAATTTGTAACTTCTTTGATTTGGCTCTCACCGGAGTGCCTGACATCTCACGTCCTCGACTTGGAAAATACAGTCACTGCGAGTTTTCGAGTATCTATTCCTCTCTCGGGATTATGTAAGGACCCATTAAAATTTTGCCCATGTACTATCGATAGCCCACATATGCAACTTTTTTTTTGATGGGGGTCGCACAAGTCCATATCCCCACGGAAAGCTCTGAAATTTGAATAGGTACAAGCGGCTGACAGCCCGCCGCCATCCCCTCTTACTCATGAAAGCAGTTTGAAGTGGCCGAGGATTCTCTTCAGGAATTAATACAATTTACAGGGTGTACTTTTAGTTTATCAGAAAATCCAAGGCGATTTGTGAGTCTATCTGAAAGAGAAGTGATGGAAGCAGTGATTGCGGCATGCACCCTGGATTAGAACGAAAGCCGCGTACGGCTCGTCGGACTGCCTGGCACCCAGCATGGACAGCAACTTTTTATCAAGTTAAGCATGTCCGAAAGTCCTGGCACTTCACCTGATCTGGCGGAGCTCTTCTCGAATAAATTGCTCCGATTCTCACAATAAGTTGACCCACAATTGATGAAGAATAAATAAGTTGTTCTGTAATTTAGGGTAGGTCTCAGCCACTGATTCCGCTGAGCAGAGAGTGCAGCTTGATTGCAGAGTTTAAAAGCTTCAGACAGACCGAGTGCTTAATTTTATGAAAGCCTGTAGAAATGGGAGGAACCTGATTGGGGTGAGGGCAGGGTTCAAAAGGTATTAAATGCGACCATAGCTTGGGACAAAGAGTACATACCCCATTCTCAAAATAGAAGTCTGATCTTCACTTCAGGATGGAAGTCCAGAGTCCTGGAAAAAAAGTTCATTAAGAACTTATCAAGCCAGGTATCTTTAAAGTGGGACGTGGGATCTCCAAATTTTCAGAGCAGATGATCAGAGCCTGTTCGACAGGACCCCACAGGGCGTAGTGAAGGGACGACATGCGCAGATTACAGCACGACATGGTGTATCCAAATACAATTCAAGTGCGCAAAGAACGAGGCGCGGAAATAAGCATCTGCCAAAAGAGGTATGTACACGTCCCCGCGAAAGACGCGGCATCCAAGCACAAGGAAAGTGCATGCGATGGAACAGACAAGCCACCGCCGCCCGACATAAGGCCGCAGAGCAGGAATGCCGGAGGGAAAGAACAGTGCCGGCCGAATATAGAAGCGGCTGCGGTCCAGGCATCGCACCGCGACACGGTGCATCCAAGTGCACAGCCGGCGTAGTACGCAAGCACCGCCAGCGCGTGAGAACCACTGAGTGGCAGATAAGCGCTCGCGATAGCCTGTCCTCCAAGATTCTGACCAAGAAGGAAAATGCACTACGGGTCCGGACAGAAATGGAGCGGATGCGGGCAGAGACGCGGAAGGGCAGCCAGACGAGATGTGTCAGATGAGCACCCGAAGCGCCGTCGGAACAAAAGCGCGAGCAAGACGCGGAAGGCATGCGCTAGGACGCCGAGCAAAGGAAAGGCAAGACGCAGCTTGCGAGACAAAAACGACGCGCGATGGAACGCAACTCGCACACCAGCGCGTCCGGAAGGACGTATTAAGCACCGCCGGTTCAGAAAGGCCACACCGCAGGCAACGCGAGCAGGAAACGAAGCACAGTAGCAAAGAAGGGCGAGGGCGGAGGAGACGCGACACGTCACAAGAACGCGTATGTCCGAGCCTGGCCCCAAAGAAATAAACCGAAAACGAAAGACGAAAGACGAAAGACGAAAGAGAGAAACGCACTTCCCCCCTGCGCTGACGAGTACGAGTACGACGACCTTCCATTTCTCCCTCGTACCCCACGCCGTCCTGCCCTCTTAAAATAATGTGCCCCGCCCGAGGACGAACACAGACGCCCGCCGCCGCGGCATCGACGGCTCCTCACTGCTCAGGCTTAGCCCCCTCCCTCGCCTCCTCCTACATCCATCCTCGGGTATCGATTCACGTAGATGTTCAAATGCGTGGTTGTCCCGCCTGGCGTCGGGCGGAGCGGTGCAGATATCGACAACAGTCGTTCCTCGTTCGTCTGGCGTGGCGAGAGCGATGGTGGTGTGACACAGGTCACACGTTACACCCGAGTTTCCTTTCTTCTTTGTTTCTTCTCCTTCGACGGTTCTTCCTTGCCGAACGGTTGTTTTGCCTAGTCATTCTTCTTCAGAATCTGCAGCATAAAGGCCTGTGGTTTGGTCCCGCGCACGTCCGCCCATTCTAACCCATTCAATTCAACTTTACTCTCCTGCGTCAAGGTCCAACGACCGTCTGCTCCTCCCTTTGCTCTCAAATTTGGACCTCGAACTCCTCCAACCGTCGACGAGCCATAAATCGCACCGGAGCTGCGTTATCTCCCAAACTGCTCACCGCTGGCCGGTGGCCGCTAATCAAACCTTTTCCCTCTAGTCAAGGCGCTGTCAAAAAGCCGCACCAAATGACTGACAGACCGATAGGGGCCGGACCGAGTATTTGGAGGAAGCATTTCTCTCTCTTTCTTTCGTCTCACTTCCGCTTGAATCACATATATCCAGGTTCATATGTGGCGTTAGAAAGGCTCGGTGGCGCTCGGGGCGCATCTACATATCATGATCGTAAAAGCTTGTGACAGTAGAAGAATGTCGTTTGACTCGGGTCCAAGCCATTGATGGTGGGCCATTCCTTTTTCTCTCTTGTCCGCCCATGAGAATACTTTTCACACATTCTCAAGGTCTAATCCACCACACTCCACCACACAAGGCTTGGTAGCGCCTGGGGCGCGTCCGCATGACATCGGGTTGGTATTACTAAATCGAGTGTGAGCCCTGGTCGACGGGCGCATTTCTTTCTTTTCAGGAAATTAATTCAGTACAAGGGAGCATGCCATGATGCAGCTCAGGTGGGCATTAGCCTGCGATAAGGTAACATCACACGACAACGTCCAACTCAGGGACCCCCGGTTTCCACGGCTGCCACGGATAAATAAGATCTTCCATGTTCTCGTTAACGGCGAACCTCATGATCTCTTCGGGACATTCCGGTACAGCACATAAAATAAGAACGCTCCGTAACACCTTCCCCGACTCCCATGGCATCCCTTGACATCCCAGGTCCCGTTGTATGCGCTACTTTAATATTGGCCGCAACACTGTATGGTCTTTATTCGCGCAACACCCGTAACAAATTGCCTCTTCCCCCGGGTCCCAAGAAGCTGCCTTTTGTCGGCAATCTGTTTGACTTACCGGCAGCCTTCCAATGGGAGACATACATGCGCTGGAGCAAGGAATATAGTGAGTGGGTGGTCCCATTATTCCCACCGCTCTGAATGCCATTTCCTGCCCTAGATTCCGATATCATCCACCTAAGTCTCGCGGGGACTTCACTGATCGTTCTTTCGTCTTTGGAAGCAACGGACGCACTCCTAGAGAAGCGTTCCTCGAGGTACTCAGACAGGCGAGTCCGTAAAATGTCTGAGACTACTCATCTCACGTACAACGATTCTCATTTAGAGCGGACCTTCCGATGGTGTCAGAGTTGATGGGTTGGGACTTCAATATCGGTACGCGTTATTATGCTCTGCTCAGGATCTCAGCCGATAAGTTCCAGCGCTGATGAAATATGGTACGGATACTTCGTCCACCTTTATTGTCTGGGTGAGAATTATGTTTAACCACGATAGGCGATGAATGGTGCGTAGTTCAATTGGGAGCCCATCAGATATTTACAGGTTTGATAATTGGCAGGCGGATACACCGACGACTATTCAACCAGGCATTCAACGTCAAAGCGTCGCAGAAGTACCAGCCCCAACAAGTGGCAGCCACTCACGCGCTACTCGTGCGCATGCTACAGGCCCCCGATGCATTTATAGATCACCTCAGACAGTGCGTACGCGTGGACTTATCTCTTGGTTATCCAGAGCTCACCATTTTAAAATGAAGTATGGCTGGCGAGGTAATCATGTCGGTCGCCTACGGAATCAAAGTCCTTCCATCCGATGATCCGTACGTGACGTTGGCGCACAAGGCCGTGCATACATCCGCGATCGCGGCTGCCCCGGGGGCATACCTCGTCGTGAGTTCTATCTCACGATGCCAGCCCTAGCGCTTGACTGTATCTTCAGAACACAATCCCGATATTGAAACATGTACCGTCATGGTTCCCCGGAGCAGGGTTCAAGCGCCAGGCGAAAGAATGGAGAAAGCTGGCCCGAAGCATGCTGGAGGAGCCTTTCGCAGAGACCAAAAGACAGATGGTATGTGTCCCTCACGGTCACACAATTATTCTCCATAGCGCACACCAGGAATCTGGCATAGCCCCGCCGTCGTTCTCCGCAGACAGCTTGAATGCCATGAACGACTCCGATAAACCCTTCTACCAGGAACATCACGTCAAGGCAACGGCAGGAACCATGTTCATCGGTGGTTCAGACACCACGGTATCAGCACTTGACACTTTTGTCCTTGCTATGCTCGCCAATCCCGAAGCGCAAAGGAAGGCCCAAGCGGAAATCGATGCGGTGACAGGGCGGAAACATCTCCCCTCGTTCGACGACGAGGCGTCCATGCCGTACGTGGCCGCACTCGTTAAAGAGGTCCTCCGGTGGAAAAATGTCACACCATTTGGTATGTTCATTACTTGAGCAACTCTCCTCTTCTCACTCTTTCCAGCGGTGCCCCACGTTCTCATGGCCGACGATGAATATCGTGGCTATAGGCTTCCCGCAGGCTCAATTGTCATCGGAAACACATGGTCAGCTACTGATTTTGCACGGATCTGGTGCCATGGGCTAATATTCTGGTTGGAAATTGCAGGGCCATTCTGCACGATGAGGTCCTTCGGCTACTTGTCGCTGGGTTTGGACTCACCGCAGCGCTTCTCAGGCTATGTATCCCGATCCGTATGCTTTCAAACCGGAGCGTTTCTTGCTTGATAGCAAGCTCAATTCAGCTGTGAAAAATCCAGACTCGGCCTTTGGGTTCGGACGAAGGTAGACATTCGAAAGTAGCCCCTTCCCAACTATGATTTTCACCATCGATCCCAGACTCTGCCCAGGGAGGCACATGGCCACCTCGTCCATCTGGATTGTGGTGGCGTCGATCTTGGCCAGTTTCAATATAAACAAGGCTGTCGATGACGAGGGGCACTTTGTCGAGCCCTCCTACGAATATGTTTCGGGTGTGGTAAGGTACAATGCCGGGACTTCAATATCCCTCGTAGTAGGCTCATTAAGTTTGCAGCACACCCCTACCATTCAAGTGCTCCATCACACCGCGGTCCCAGGAAGCCGTTGCGCTTATTCAAGGCACTTTATGAAGACCTGGTTTGGGTAAATTCGGGCGAAATATGTGTTAGAATACTTGTTTGTTTCGGCGTGCTACGGCACGGATCGTAGTCCATCAATCTTTTAATCTCTTGCTTTCTGCGATCATCTATGTCCTTCTGAGTCTCTTCGTGTCCGTGTCCATGTCTGCGTCGAGGTGCCATTGGCACTCTCACACCCTCCTCCCCTACTTCGTTTCACAATATGTTTCTGGAGAATAGGACGAGGAGGTTGTGCAGGGTAATTGTTATAAACCCCATTGGAATTCGGTGAGCTGCATGCTCGCCTGCCTGTTCCTGGCTGCACAATAATATCCTAGGTGCAATTGAACTATCGACGCAACTACGCCCCCAACGGCCTCTATTATTCTTCGTCCTTGAACAGGGAGAGGTGATCCTGATTCTCGCAACCAAGCCTGGTTGTTAGATCGTCGTTTTCATTCGTCTCAGTGCCCACACCCCAAATAGTAAGTTGATTAATATATCATCGGTGCCACCTGGCATGTACATCCCTCTTTCAGGACTTGATATCCGTGGTCTAAAATCGTTTAAAATATATCATCCACCCATGGATTATTTGTTAACGGCTGATGGATCTTCCCAAGTTGCGCGCAGAACCGGGGAAACCTAACATAGAGAGATTAAAGACTGTGAGTTTGTTGTTTCGTGAGGTGAGAATAATTACATACAGTGACTGCACATTGCCCGATCTCTCTGGAGGTCAGCTCGCTCTCTGGCGCCCATCTTCAACTCAACATCGTCTATGCAGACCTCCGCCGTACGTGCCGTGGGCGGCTGAATACGTGCAAGGACTTTGAGGATTGTTTGAAATTCGAGCATTAAGTTGCTATTGTTGTCAAATAATTCGACTTTGACAAGACCCGGTATCTGCATTATCCGACGCGTCTGCGCAGTGTCACATTCGTCATCCGACGGCTCCAGGGAGGGCTGCGAGTCGTGCCAATTCATGCTGCCGTCTTGGTACTGGGGAGGGTACGACTCGAAGACGTCGACATACTCGTTCCAACTCCTCCAAGACCCATTGCGTATTCGTATTTCGTGCACGGTGTTGTGTAGGTCATAGTGAAGCGATAAGTGTTTTCATACATCTGGGATCTCAAAATTCGAGTCCTCGTCCCAGCACTGGAGACGGCGGATGTGCCCCTCGTCATCACGTAATTCAATCCGCGACTGCGGAAATCAAGGAATTGGAAGACGAGCAGAAGGCCCAAACCCGGCAATAGAGAGCTAGCGAGCAGATCAACATCGTCCAGGCGGCTGCAAAGGGTCACCGTGTCCAGGACACAGGCGTATACGGGGTTCTGATATATCAAATGTGGGCAAGGTTCCCAATAGCCCTGATATATCAGAGTGGACAATTGCCCACCCGCAGTGATATATCAGTCCATGTACCTTTCCCTTTGAGGATTTGGCTTGGCAATCTGTGCAATCTGTGCAAAAAACCACTTAGAGCGAGGATCGAACAGACAACCTCGCCATATTTGCATATTATACTCCTGTGTTAGAAGTAACCGCTGCACCAAGCAGCCAATCGTATAGGCCCCAATCGAGTAACCTAGTGGCAGAGTGGATACCCAGACCTAGGGCAGGCAAGCTGCCCTAGGTCTTCGGTATTGTTTTACACAGCTTATTATGTGTTTTGTATTCTTTTTTATTTACCACTCCTTGGGCACTAACCTAACTAACCCTAACCTAACTCTAACCAGAACTAAAACCAGAACCAGAACCTTAACCGGAACCTTAACCGGCCCCTAAGGCGGGGCCATCAGGGGTATTCACATGCTGATTGATCTTTCATGATTTCCTTGCCAAGCTGATATATCAGTGCTATTGGGAGCTTGCCGACCTTTGATATATCAACCCCCCAGACTGTGGTGCAGGACAAAGTTGGAGAATCCAAGTTTGAACACGTTCGAGCTCCTCCTGTTCTGTGATATGCAGTTCCGGCTCGTATAAAGCCGGCGGGGGCCCGCGCGCAAAGACCTGCTCGTCGCGATGGTCACCCTCTGGGCTGTAGCTTGTAATAAATGTCCCACAGGAAGGAATTGTCATGTTGGTAATAAGCGCGCCCAACGAAGGACAAAACAACACGCCATGCCAGTGGACATTGCGCGAAAATATCGGAGAGCGTCCGTACAGCGCCTACGCTTGCATCACCGGCGTCGGACAGTCTGATGTCCTCCAAGGTGGGAATCAATATGGTGCACCAGTTTGTTGGGTGAAAGCGCTCGATGTCGAGAATCTGCAGCTGAGGCGCGGATAACGACAGACGGTCACCGACGGCACGGCTACGCTGTTCCCTCTTCAGACGAAGCGTTTTCAGGGCAGGGAAATGGAAATTGGAGTGAAGGAGAGGTATAGCGTCCACCGCCGTCCACGTCCAGTGTCTCGATGCGCGCCACATAAGGTACCAACGCCGTAAATGTGGCCGCGGAGTCTGTAGCGCCGGTGATAAGGCGGAAGTGATTATGCAGCATGGCGGTGGAGCCGCTACGCCGCAATACAAGGCAAGAGGTAGGAGATCGTTGGATCTCGCACTGATCAACATCCGTAATAAAGCACGTGCTCTCGCTCCTTTTGGAATTTTCGTCAGCGGAAATTTTGATCAAATGAGTCGCTTTACGTTCGAAATGCATAGGCCACAGAGCTTGAAAAATAATAGTGAATAGTCATAGAACAACTAATACATGTATAAGAAGTTATTAAAAATCTCCCTGAGCTACTCTGAGTGAAGTGGGGGCATACAATGGACCGGTTAAATCACATTTAGCCGCGGTCTATGCACGTGAGGACGTGACTGACGCGTCGCGTCCTTTGTCTCTTTGTTCTTTCTCCTATATATATTTCCTACGTACCGTTCTCCTCTTTCCTTCGTGCTCTCATCATCTCTCATCTCACATACAGCTCGATAGGTAGTGCTTCCTCGTGCTCTCATCATCTCTCATCTTACATACAACTCGATAGTCTTCGTACTTCGTGCTATATTTTTTGTCTAGAGCCCCAGCCTTTGTCGCTCGCGCTCCAAAGTGGCTATTCGCGCACGGCTTCGATCGAGAGCACCGCCGTCCGCATCTGCTGTCAGTGCCCGCCTTCGCGTCAACCATCCCCCCAGGATCTTTGATCCATCTGCCGATACTCTTCCCCCGCCGGTGCCGCCTTCGACCCCCACTTCTTCCCCGCCTTCGTCGCCTTCCCCAGGCACTCCATCATCATCGATCACACCCCACATCGAAGATCTGTCACCGCGTCAGGCTGCTCGGGCCGATCTTCTTTCATCCCACCGCGTCTTTGACAACACCATGGCCGACCAGTCTGGTACCCCCCCCAATGCGCAAGGCCCTACAATGCCCTCCACGGCGGACCTCCTGTCGGCGCAAACCGCGCAGATTGATCGCCTCCAGAAGATGGTTGACACACTTTTAAATCTCGCGCCGCAGGCTACTCCGGCTGCTGCTACTGTCGTTCAGCCGACGCTTCCTGCCTTTGTGGCTGTTCCTCCTCCACAAAGTAAGTCATCCTTATATGCTCTGTTCCCCACCATCGAGGCAGGCATGCTTTTGGATATCGCGCGGCACGAGTTAAAGCCCGTGGATCTATTCAAGCTTGATTCGCGATTTCGCGACAAGTTTGATGTGGAGCGCACCGAGGAGTCGAGGGCTCGTAGTGGCACTTCCAAGGACTATCCATCCCTCCACTCCCTTCTCATCCCCCTCACGACGTACTTCCGCGTTCTTCAGGCCTTCGCGGCCTCGGCAAACGACACATCTTCGACGCGTATCATCGGGGATGGTGCTGGTTGGTACACGGCACACCTCTTGGAGCTTCACCAGCGCTACGAGTGGTCGGCTGTGGTGCAGTACCACATGCAGTTCCACCTCATTCGTAGGCGCGAAATGGCCGACGGCGACTACTCCGGATGGGGACATACCGACGCCGACTTGATGAATCAGTATCTGTATGATCGCCGCCGCTCTCCCCCTCGCGACGGTTCCCAGCGCTCCTCCTCATCGCCGAAGTCCAAGACGACGAAGCCTGTCAGCGAGCAGGTCTGCTTCGCTTTCAATAAGGGCGAGTGTGATTCCTCGCCTTGCCCGGATGGTCGCGTTCACAAGTGTCGGAAGTGTGGCGGTGGCGATCACAGCGAGAAGGCTTGCAAGAAATAGGGATTCGGCAGAGCGAGTAGAGCTACTCGCACCCGCGCTGCTCGCTCTCACCGGCAGCGTGATCCCCGGTCTATCTTGTCAACGGTCTATTCGTCCCCGTCCTCCTCGCCATTTATTCCTCATCTTCCCCATCATGATCTCTTCCCGCCCGCTTCTCCCCCTCCGGCACGCCCCAATTCAGATCCCCGTTGCAATGCTCCACTTCCTCCCCGTCACGACTCTCCTCCCGTTTCCACACCTCTCAATCACGATGCATGGGCTTTTTACCTTACAGATTACCCCGATAGAGCATTCGTGTCTTCGCTACTGCAAATAATAAAGTTTGGTGCTAATATCGGTTTTTCTGGGCCCGAGTCCTCACGCCCCTCCCGCAATCTCAAGTCGGCTGCCGGAAACTCCGAGTTCATTAACTCCACCATTGCCACTCTCGTCGCGAACGGGCACGCTGCGGGGCCATTCGTGGATCACCCTTTTGAGGATTTCCGTTCCTCGCCTCTCGGTGCTGTTGGTCGCAAGAGCAACCCTCATAAGCTCCGCATTATCAATCACCTCTCATGGCCTCGCGGTTCCTCCGTTAACGATGGGATCCCCGACTCTGAGGCCCACATTTCCTACGACATGTTCGAGTGCGCAGTGGCCGATTTAATCAGCTCGGGGCCCAGCTCCCTGATGGCCAAGCTTGACCTAAAGGAGGCTTTTCGCCACATTCCAATTCGCGCCGCCGACTGGCACCATTGCGGCTTTACCTGGGGCAGCCGCTTCTATTTTCTACTGGTGCTTACGTTTGGCCTGAGGTCCGCACCGTATATTTTTAACCTCTTTGCCGAGGCTTTGCACTGGATTATTCAGCGCCATATTCCCTCATATCTCCGCCACTATCTGGACGACTTCATTTTGCTGTTCAGTCCCACCACTCCTCTGGCTACATGCGATGCTGCAGTTCAATGGGTTATGGCGCTAGGTCAGGAGCTCGGGCTTTTCTTTCAGGATTCCAAGACCGTTTGGCCGCGCACTGAACTGGAATTTTTGGGCCTGATCCTCGACTCTACTCGGATGGAGGCGAGGCTACCAGCTGAGAAGCTGGCTTTCCTGCAGGATCTCTTGCAGGCTTGGTCTCGGAAGCGGCGTTGCTCGCTTCACGAGTTGCAGGAGCTTACTGGATACCTGCAATTTTGCTCACAGGTTATTCCTCGCTCGCGTTCCTTCATCCGGCGCCTCATCGATTTTTCGATGAAATTTCGTTCACCCTTCACCGTCCTGCGCATCCCGTCCGGTGCCTTCGCCGACATTCGCTGGTGGCAGACATTTAGCTCACAGTGGAACGGCATCCGTCTGCTGACTCCATCGCGACCGTCCGTGGAAATTTACACCGACGCCAGCGGGTCTAAAGGCCTTGGGGGGGTCTTTGGCTCGTCTTGGTTCGCCACTCGCACCCCACGTCGTTTCCGTGGGCGCGATATCCAATTCAAGGAGATCTATGCAATTCTCCAAGCCATTCTCCGCTGGGGGGATGAATGGCGGGGGACGCATGTTACCTTCTTCTGTGACAATCAGAACGTCACGTCGTGGTTGAGGTCTGGGACTTCGCGCTCGGGGAATTCTATGCCCATTGTGCGCATGGTTGTGATGCTAGCTGCCTGCCTCGATTTTTCCTATTCAATTGTCTGGATTCCTTCCGAGCAGAACGCGCTTGCTGACGCTGCTTCTCGTTTCCAGTATTCCCGCCTCTTCCACCTCGCGCCGTATCTCAACCCCAAGTCCTCCTCAACGAGGTCCCTGATTACTGGTATGAGACGCACTCTCACTTCTCTAGACGCGCCGCATTCTGGCTCTGGCATGGACTCGCTGCCAGCACTCAGAAAACCTACTCCACCGGCCAAAAATCCTACATCGACTTCGTGCGGCTTCGGCCGAACTTGCTCACAGCTCCCGGCCAATATCTCCCCGCTACCCTCCCCGCGATCGTTGAATGGGTCTCGTCCCTCGGCGACCGCGCCCTCCAGCCCAAAACCATTAAGGGCTACCTCTCCAGTGTTCGTTCCCTCCATGTCGACGCTGGACTTCCTTTCGAACCGTGCGAGTCACCCACCGTCCATCGGGTTATCCGGGGAATTAAGCGCTACTACGGCGAGAAGGATCGCAAGCCCAAACTTCCCATCACCCACGACATTAACACCAGGCTCGCCGCGGTTGCGGGGAACTGCTCTCAGCGGGAAAATGCCAACCTTGACGCCGCTTACAAAACAAGTTGGGCCGGATTTTTGCGCTGCGGCGAGGCTACCATCGGTGACCGCGAGAAGTTCAATCCCGCCGTTCACCTCACTCGTGGCTGCGTTAGATTTTACCCCTCCATCGACGACCCCACCCACGCAATTATAGATTTGCCAGCTTCGAAGACAGACCCGTTTAGGAAAGGTGTTTCCATCCTCATCGCGATTGCGCCGGATGCGCCTACCTGCGCGGTTACGGCTCTTCAAAACCTTTTCCATGTTGATCCCCAACCGCCGACTGCCCCCCTCTTCACCGATGGCCTTGGCAATCCTCTCACCCGCAGTACATTTATTTCGACTCTCAAATCTCGGCTCGCTCGCATTGGTCTCGATTCTTCCCTCTATTCAGGTCATAGTTTCCGTCGTGGTGCCGCGTCATCGGCGGCCGCAGTTGGGTACTCTGATTACGAGATCCAGTTGCTGGGCCGTTGGCGCAGCGATGCTTACAAGCTTTATATCGACATTCCGCGGGACCGCATTCTCAGCCTCTCTGCTCGTCTCCATGTGGCCGCTGCTCCTGCTCAGCGTTTCGAGCCTCCGTCTCTTCCCTTCGCTCCCGTGGTGGCTTGAGCTCGGCCTCCCTGTCCCGGGGAGTCCGTGCGAGAGAGCTTTGGCGACCAAATTTAATATTTGTCCCCAAACTTTCTCTCTCTCTTCTCCCCACGACGAGCAAGGCATAGATGCAAAGGCATGCCGGACATATGTCCGGATCTAGGGGGGGTGGAGGTCCCTTTACGTATGTTGATCAGTTTGTCGGATAACGCGATCTCCCACCTCTTGATATAAGGGGAAGGCGATAACAATCCTCCTTGGTGGCAGCTGTGAGTTGGCTGTGAACGATGACGAGAGAAGAGGGAGGAGCGTCGAGTGCCGCCTCTCTGGCGAGACGCGACACACCTGGGAAAGAGCAAACTTATCGTCATTGCTTGCCCAGAGAATGATGTCCCTGAGGGCCTGAGGAGATCGATATTGAGGCCTAGACAGGCCTAGATGGTACGGCATGATCAACGGTTTATGTCACGTTGCCTTTTTCGGACTTTGGGACTTGGCCGAGGCCGTTTCCTCCCCATGCAATGGCTGAACCTTTCTGTTCTGCTCTTCCCTGTTCTGCTTTGCTCTCAAATTTGGACCTCCAACCCACGTCGACGAGCCCTAATCACACCGGGCCGCTTCAACTCCCAAACGGCACCTGGAGCATCACGAAAGTGTGCTCACTGCTTGCCGGTGGCCGCTAGTCAAACCTTTTTCCGCTAGTCAAGGCCTATTTTCGCTTGTCAAAAGTCGCACTACTCGACGGGACTCACAGTGTTTCGCAGGGATCGCGGCATCCTCATGAATTTCTTACTGGATTTTGATTATGTGACAGAGAGCCCGGACCGAGCAATTCGAGGCTCTCTTTCTTTCGACTGACTTGCACTACTGAATTGACTCCCATATATCCAGGATCATATATGATCGTGAAAACTTGTGACAGCAGAAGGACGTTCATTTGACTCGGGCCCAAGCCATTAATGACAAGCCTTTCCTTTTTCTCTCTTGTCCGCCTACGAGAATACTACTTACTTCACACATTCTCAAGGTCCAATCCATTACACAAGGCTTGGTAGTGCCTGGGGCACGTCCGCATTATATCGGGCTGGTATTACTAAATCGAGTGCGAGCCCTCGTCGACGGGCACATTTTCTTTCTTTTCAGGAACTAATTCAGGGAGCATAAAGGTCAGGTGGGCATTAGCCTGAGGTAAGGTACTGTACGGATATGTAGGGAGGCGACGGTCACGGTCACGGCGCGCCCGTCGGACCTCGTCGCGTCGCCTCTGGCCGGGGTGCCCTGTCACGGCCGCCGGCGCGTCGCCTCCCTACAAATCCGTAGAGTACGTCACACGGCAATGTCCAATTCAGGAACTCCTGGTTTCCACGGTTTCCACGGATTAAGAAGACCCTCGTTAACCGTTAGCGGCTAACCTGGCTAACCCCATGATCTCCTCTCTTCGCGACATTCGATACAGTACATAAAATAAGAACGCTCCGTAATACCTTCCCCCGACTCCCATGGCATCCCTCGACAGCCCAGGTCTCGTTCTATGCACTACGTTAATATTGGCCGCAACACTGTATGGTCTTTATTGGCGCAACGCCCGTAACAAATTGCCTCTTCCCCCGGGTCCCAAGAAGCTGCCTTTTTTCGGCAATCTGTTTGACCTGCCGGTAGCCTTCCAATGGGAGACGTACATGCGCTGGAGCAAAGAATACCGTGAGTGGCGCAATTATTCCCACTACTCTGAATTCCATTTTCTGCTCTAGAGTCCGATATCATCCACCTGAATCTCGCGGGGACTTCACTGATCGTTCTTTCGTCTTTGGAAGCAACGGACGCACTTCTAGAAAAGCGCTCCTCGAAGTACTCAGACAGGCGAGTCCATAAATTGCCCGAAACTACTGATCATCTCATCTACAACGATTCTCATTTAGAGGGGACCTTCCGATGGTGTCAGAGTTGATGGGTTGGGACTTCAATATCGGTACGCATTATTATGCTCTGCTCAGGATCTCAGCTGATAAGTTCTAGCGCTGATGAAATATGGTACGGATACTTCGTCCACCTTTATTATCTGGGTATGAAATATATTCAACAACCATAGGCGATGAATGGTGCGTAGTTCAATCGGAAGCCGATCAGAGATTTACAGGTTTAATAATTGGCAGGCGGATACATCGACGACTGTTCAACCAGGCATTCAACATCAAAGCGTCTCAGAAATATCAGCCCCAAGAAGTGGCAGCCACGCACGCGCTACTCGTGCGCATGCTACAGGCCCCCGATGCATTTATGGATCACTTCAGACAGTGCGTATGCATGAATTTATCGCTTATTCATCCAGAGTTCACCATCTAAAATAAAGTATGGCTGGTGAGGTGATTATGTCGGTCGCCTACGGAATCAAAGTCCTTCCATCCGATGACCCGTACGTGACGTTGGCGCACAAGGCCGCGCATACATCCGGGATCGCGGCTGTCCCGGGGGCATACCTTGTCGTCAGTTCTATTTTCCGATGCAAGTACTCGCGGTTGACTGTATCTTCAGAACACAATCCCGATATTGAAACATGTACCATCGTGGTTCCCCGGAGCAGGGTTCAAGCGCCAGGCGAAGGAATGGAGAAAGCTGGCCCGAAGCATGTTGGAGGAGCCTTTCGCAGAGACCAAAAGACAGATGGTATGTGTCCCTCATGGTCATACAATTATTCTCCATAGCGCGCACCAGGAATCTGGGACAGCCCCGCCGTCGTTCTCCGCAAACAGCTTGAATGCCATGAACGACTCCGATAAGCTCTACTACCAGGAACATCACGTCAAGGCAACGGCAGGGACCATGTTCATTGGTGGTTCCGACACAACGATATCAGCATTGAACACATTTGTTCTTGCTATGCTCGCCAATCCCGACGCGCAACGGAAGGCCCAAGCGGAAATCGATGGTGTCACAAGTCAAAAATATCTCCCTACGTTTAACGACGAGGCGTCCATGCCGTACGTCGCCGCACTCGTTAAAGAGGTCCTCCGGTGGAAAAATGTCACACCATTTGGTATGTTCATGACTTGAGCAACCAATTCTCCTCTTCTCACTCTTTCTAGCGCTGCCCCATATTCTCATGGCCGACGACGAATATCGTGGCTATAGGCTTCCTGCAGGCTCAATTGTCATCGGAAACACATGGTCAGCTACTGATTTTGCACGGATCTGGTGCCATGGGCTAATATTCTGGTTGGAAATTTCAGGGCCATTCTGCACGATGAGGTCTTTCGGCTACTTGTTGCTGGGTTTGGACTCACCGCAGCACTTCTCAGGCTATGTATCCCGATCCGTATGCTTTCAAACCGGAGCGTTTCTTGGTCGATGGCAAACTCAATCCAGCCGCGAAATACCCAGACTCGGCGTTTGGGTTCGGACGAAGGTAGGGATCTAAAAGTACTCCCTTCCCACTTCATATGTTCAACGTCGATCTCAGACTCTGCCCTGGAAGGCACATGGCCACCTCGTCTATCTGGATTACGGTGGCGTCTATTTTGGCTACCTTTAACATAGGCAAGGCCGTCGACGACGAAGGGCACGTCATTGAACCCTCCTACGAATATGTGTCGGCTGTGATAAGGTATAAGGCAAGGCGTTGCTATCCGTCGTATGCTTATTGCGTTGCAGCACACCCCTGCCATTTAAATGCTCCATCACACCGCGGTCGCCGGAAGCCGTTGCGCTTATTCAGGGCACGTTATGAAGACCTGGTTTGGGTAAATTCGGGCGAAATATGTTTCTGGGGAATGAGACGAGGAGGTTGTGCAGAGCAATTCTAAAACATTTTATTATAAACCCCATTGGAATTCGGTGAGCTGCATGCTCGCCTGCCTCCTGGCTGCACAATAATATCCTGGGTGCAATTGAACTGTCGATGCTACTACGCCGCAACTGCCTCTATTATCCTTCGTCCTTTCACGGGGGAGAGGTGACTCTCGCAACCAAATCTGATTGTTTTGGATCTTCGTTTTCATTCGTCGCAGTGCCCACACCCCAAATAGTAAGTTGATTAAAATATCATCGGTGCCACCTCGCCTGTACATCCCTCTTTCGGTACCTGATATCCTTGGCCTAAAAATCCACACACGGATCACCTGTGAACGGCTGATGGATCTTCCAACCTGCGCGCAGAACAGGGGGAACTAAAGACTGTAAGTTTGTCGTTTCGTGAGGTGGGAATAATTACATGCAGTGACTGCAGATTGAGGGTAGCTCGCGCTCTGGCTCCCATGGTGAGCTCTATATCGCGTACGCAGCCCGCCGCTTCACATGCCGTGAGCGGCTCGATACATGCAAGGACACTGAGCATTGTGCTAAATTCGAACCAGTCCGCGCCGTTTACCAAAAGAAATCGACTTTGGCCAGGCCGGATATCCGCAATATTCGGGGCGTCTGCGCACTGCCATCATACAAGGGCTCTGAGGAGGGGTGCAAGTCGTCCCAGTCCATTTGCATGCCGACCGTGATACCGTCTTGACACTGAGGGGGATACGACTCGAAGATCCCCACGTATTGGTCCCAATACGAATATTGCATTCATATCTCGCGCACGGTGGTGTGCAGGTTTTAGTGGAGCGACAAGTGGTATTTTCGCATTTCCGGTGCCCTTGTGGCTCTGATGATCTCGAATCTGGGATGCAATTAGTCTTGTTATTACAACGGGGCCTAATTGCGTAGTTTGAATTCCAATTACGAGCCGAGTTTCATGTACGACGCGTTATTTCATGCGATTGTTGCATAGCATAAGTTGTCGGATGTGTGTGTGTGTGTGTAAGAGGGTCTGCCTCATCATAATTCCGCTAGCGTCAATAATCATCGAGTTCAAGTCGTAGTTCCAGTTTCAACTGACTGACTCATACAAGAAGTGTTGTTGAGTACCTTAGTTTAACAATTGAACAATTTGAAAAGCATACCTTGCAAGTATAGAAGTCAGCTATGTGGTAAGATGTGGGTAAGATGAGACACACGTACTGACATACCTCGAGGTTGCAAGAGACGCGTGGCCTCTGGATCTTGTCGATGCGGGGACGGGAGCAAATATGACACAGGACACACCGGAATTTTCCAGAACCCTCACTCGCCTCCGGGCCTACCTTCCGTGTCCACCATCGAGAGATACCTGCAGAGCGCGAGTCAGGATGACCCTATAAAGAGCGGAACGAGGTGATATGAATGGAGGGCGGGAACGACTTACGAACGGAGAAAGTGTACGCCCACCGGCTCGCCGACCGCCTTCCCGGAATGTCTCCGCCCGCACGTCTTCCGTAGATGCATCGGTAAGACATGAAAGACGAATAAGAGACATGCACGCACCATACAGCAGGCACCTTTCCCGCCGCCGAGCCTCACACACCTATCACACACTGACTTCGAAGGAGCGTCAGATCGAGGTAGGTGTGCGTGATGGAATTCACCGATGTGCCTCTCGCATCCCACCCTTCGAGAATCCTACCACTTATCACCGGTCCTCGTGGAGATGTGTTGTGGCGCCTGCTCTCGCGCTCGCGTCAGTCGAGGCGTAGCGCTCGAGACGCATCCTACATGCGGGCGTCATCAGGAGGGACATCGGGGCGATGGGAATAAGTCGATGCGTGTGCGGCTTTCCCACACCCCAGCCAAGGACGGGCCGACGTCGTCGCACGCGGAGGCTTGGATGGCGAGGGTTGCGCGCAAGAACGGGATATCTGTTAGAGAAACCCCGATAGAAATTAAAGACGCACCGCCGAGGCACAGCTGCAACTCGCGGAAGCTTCATTCGGGTGAGAATAGGAACGAGGTATGGGGTGGAGCGATTCATCGTGGGGCTGGTTGGATGAGGTTTTTGCGCAAAATGAATCCTTGTCATGAGCCTCGTCAGGCGCGAATGCGGCGCAAGTCTGCCTTCAAATCGAGCGGAACCGTGATGAGCGTTGGGAGTTTCTCGATCTGAAGGTGAAATCTGTTAGCGCTCGCCTCCCACGTAAGATTCGATTCCCGCACCCGTGTTCCATGCGTTGCGGTCTAGCGGAAGCTACAACGTCTCTACAGTCAATGTTATAGATCAAAGGTATACAGTGGTGGAGTGAGACGACTTAGATACCCCACCTTGAGCGTGTTTCGCCATCAGTGTTTGACGCGACGGATGTAATTTGGACGACTTTGTTTTGCGACTTCGGAAGTGGTATGCGAGAATCTTGAAGTATGCAATTGTCTAGTTTAGGGGGATGCGATAATGGGCTGTGGAACGAAGAATGCCTCGTCAAAGGCGACATGACGGAGAGAAGGAAGCGGGGAAGTCGGAGCGGAGTTTGAAGGTCCCGGGTACAGCCGACAGCACCAAGTCTCTCCGCGCCCAATAAAAATGGTGGAATACTAAGTCGAATGTGCGACCAATACATGGTGTATTGGCCGAATAGTGTGCGCCCAATATTTGGCTGATACATCCTATATGCCCACTATCTTTAGTAGTGGGTTATGGGGGTGCCCTATCAAAAAAATTGGATAGATCACTGATTTCATTTCCTTTCTCGGCCATGCACTGATGCTAAATTCCTTTCCCGGCCATCCTCTGATGCTAAATCCCTTTTTCGTGTGATGTCTGATCCCTTTCTTCAAAACCCCTTCGCCTCCCCCACTATGACAGACACGTGATCTGTTCCCAGCACGTGTACTCGACGCGTCGACGCGACACTTGGGAACTGGTTCACCCGCAATTCCCTTCGTCTACCTGGGTCTATATTTTGCTAGGAAAAGCCTGTTTTTGGCAGCACTTTATTTTACATGGCCATTTTCTCCCCGTCTTATGTCATTGTTAATTGTTAAATTAAATTTACTCCTCAATCCAGTTTCTTTTGATGACTGTGAGTTCTATGCGTACATGGGAGACACAGGGGCACGAACCAGTCATTCTTCTCTACCTCCCAGGGCTTTCACTCTTCCCAGGGGTCTTTTTTGTCTATTATTCTATTAGTTTTTCCTGAATGTATGTATTATTTCAGTGTTACAACGGGGGAACACATACAGTGTGTCCGGGCCACACTTGAGTTTTCAAGACGAGGACGTCGATTGGGTTTGCCCCGCCGTAGATGAGGTAGCACTGGCAGAAGATGCAAAAGAAAAGAAAAAAACACCTATGACCAAAGCCAAATAATGGTACTGACACCGGGGCTTATCTAAGCAAGAATGCGCAGCATAACCACTAGCCTATCCTGCCAACAAGGAGAGAGCTTCCACGCTGGTCAGATGCCCGCCCAGCGCGCACATTTCCTTTTTAGGAAATGTCATAGTGGGGGAGGCGTGCGCCAGCTCCTTTCTTCTCTTTCTGGGTGATGGGTCTCGACCGGTCCTTTTCTTTTGGGATGATGGCTCTCGTGCTGTCTGTGATCATCTGATCGACCGCGTGCCGGGTGTACATCCTCTGTGGCTCGCAGCTACTGCCGTCTCTTGGCTTGAATTCCTGTCTTTATTCTCTGTGGATCAAGTACTCACATTCACTGCTTTGTATTTGCGCAACCGGGCCCGATGTCTCTTGGTCTGGAGTGGCATGCTGCATCAATGAATAGTTGTCGGAATGCGGCATTAACTAATTTTCTATTTCTGGTACATGTCTCTCGATGTCTGTGTGCCGCGAGGAGCGACGAAGGACGCACCAATATTTCGACCCCATAGACTGAGTTTCTATGTCTGGCGCATACCAATGTTTCAAGATTTATGTTCTCGGTACTAATTCATTTCTTCCGTAATTAGGATCCAGGTCTGATTTCAGATAAGCTCCGTAGCACGAAATTGTGACTTAGTAAAGCTTAGGTGCGTCTTGTAATACTGTGTTCTTCAAAGTTATCCAACTATTCTACAATAAGTGAACACTACCTGCCCAGGCCCGAAGGGCCATACTACTGCCGCCCGTGCCGCGAGGAGCGACCGAAGGTCGGCGACGAGCGGCATGAGGCGGCAGGCTACAGAAACGAGCTGCCGATGAAATAATTATTTCGCTGTCATTCTGCTTTACCCTTGGCATGGCTATTCTTTCAGACTCTTTCCCTATATTATGTACGACACTGGGATTATGGCAATATTTGGTGGCTGAATTACAAATACCACTTTACGATAGTGGGCTCTGCCGCGCCAGCGGGCCTATTAGTACTTATTGACCAGATTCTGGCCCAAGAGGTGAGTGATTGTAAAGTCCACGACATAGACCTCGGTTTGTCGCCATCACCTGTCAAGGGAGTATTTAAGCAGCCGATATCAATTTCGATCATCTGAAGTTGATTCATCTCTTGCTTTGGCTTTTCGACCGAGATTATGTTTCCATGACATCGCCATCACCCGCCGAAAGTCTTGCCGAAGTTCGCTGAAATGTGTTGTAAAATCTATTGCACTACACAGAGCGAAATAAATTATTTCATGTACATAGAGCCATAGATAATATATGAAAATGGGGGGTAGGAGAAATCTCAAGAGGATTTGAGGACGTCTTTGAGCCGAAATAAAAAGTCCAGGATCTAGACCGATGAAAGTCGGTCGGTGATCTCGGACTTCCCGATTTGGGGGGGTTGTCAGAGAGGTCTGTGTTAAGATCGGGATGATCGTTCACCTCTTGTTCTGGCCGCTGAATGTTCGCCTCAAACTCCTGTGAACTCACATCAAGCACTCAATATTCTTTCATTTTCGAGTGCTGCCTAGATGAACGGCCCAGACTCCGGATTAGCGCGATCATCGTGCCCACGATGATCGCGGACAAAGATGAAGATCAAAGATCTAGCGATCGATATCGATGGATGTATATATAATACGTGTCTCTTTCGCTCGCTAGCATCTTCCTGCGCTCGAGCCCCTCCACAGCATAGTTACTTGGTATCCTCCGCCGAACCCAGAACTTCCCGATAAACATCTTCATTATGGTTGCCGGTCAAACGGCGGCGCCGCGCGGGTACGTGGGACTCAGACATGCGAAATCCACTCTGATCACAGATTGGCATTTCAGGCATAGCGTACAAATATCAAGTGAGTGCGCATATGATCTCGCTCTTCTGCTTCTGACTTGCCGGTTTTTTCTAGGTATATCCACGACAGTACGCGGCACCCAAAAGGCGAAAGATCTCTCCGTGAAAGTGGATTTGGGTGGGGTAAGGATTGAGAAACGGCAGTTCAAGAATGCACTCTCGTCTGAAATCCGGTTCAACCCTCCATGGTACGCAATTGGTCAGAAATCCAGTACTGAATGATGACAGTGTTTTTGTTCTTGCGTAGTTCTATTGATGGCGACTCCACTCTAAGTGTGCAGTTGTGCAAGAGTAGTTTCGTCCGAGACACCGTTGTTTTGACTAGGATGAATTTCACCGTTCAGATGGCTCAAGAAATTCTCGGAGACCTTACGGAGGTTAACGGTAAACTTTGTCGTGACCTTTATATTCCGTGCATTCATTTAGGTCACAGATCACCTCGTCGGCTCCGACGCCCTAGCGGAATTTCGCCTCAGTTTCAGCATGGTGAGCGCTCGTTGGACTCCTGTGTCCCATCCCTGACTTAAACCCCGCCAGAAACCAAATGCGACTGAGGATCTCATTCTTGCAGGTGTCGAGGTGGCCGATAACTTCAAGAGTATTCTGGAGTGTTTGGGAACCGGCTACAAATTCATAGAGACATTTCTTTCAATCGGTAGTGAGGTAAGTGACTCTGGGTTATCGTTAGTGAACGATCGATTGACACAAGGAATAAATACAGCTCCATCCGATTGCGAAAGCAGTTCTTGTGAGCATTGAACAGGTGAAGAAGGTGTGTTTACCACCATCAGTATAAACTTTTATATCTAATTCAAGAGAATCCAAGCTTTTCCAAGTGCAGGATGAATGCGAGAGGGAAATATGTGATCTGGTAGGCGAGATGGCCGACTCCCTCCACTGTGTAGCCGATGTTCGGCAGTTTGCGAAATCAGAGCAACTGCTGAATGCTTTGGAAGAGGTTGATCCTCTCATACGTGACACGGCCAATTTCATCTCCCAATATAGCTCTTTCTCTCTTACAAGTAGGTGAAATAATGACTTGCTCATTTGCCATACTAATCCCAGAACATCGTAGGAAGAGTTGTATCTTTGAATTTCAGTGATAAAACCAGCAATGAACTCACATCACTTATCCAACGGTTCACTTCGTTCAAGCGAAGATTTGACAGGGGTGTGGCTGCACATACTGGCCTAACTATAGAAGTAATCAAGACACAGCTGAACTTGATATTGGATGACTCTGGTGTGCATATCTCATGGTTTGGTTTCAACAGCAGGACTAATATGCAGTAGTTTTCCGAGAAGAAGCTGTACTTTTAAGAACTCTCAAACCAGGAATCTCAGAGGTTCGGTGGGGCCAAGAAGGGTGCATGGAAGGCACTCGTGTTGACATCCTCAATGTCATTGATGAATGGGTTAACGATCCTGAAGGCCCAAATATCTTTTGGCTTCACGGCCATCCAGGGACTGGGAAATCTGCAATTGCTGCTAGCATCAGAAGTCGGCTGCTAAAGGCACACCAATTAGGATCCAGTTTCTTCTTTCAGCGCGAGGATTTTGCATCTCAGACTGCAGAGGCTCTTTGGTGCTCAGTCGCCTATGATCTGGCACAGAAATATACAGACATTCGCCGTGTGGCAGTGGAGAAACTGAAGTCTCAGGAGATTGTTCCGAATATCACCAGTCATGATGAAATATTTGACAAACTCATTGCAGCACCTCTGACTCTCTCTTCTGATGAGATTCTGGAAAGCCCTTTGGTGGTAGTCATTGATGCTCTTGACGAATGTGGTGGCCTACAGGAGGCACAATCATACCAGAAGCAGGTCTTGTGGGCTCTACGCCGTTGCCAGTTACTCCCACTGCGGATCAAGATTTTTGTAACAAGCCGCAATGAAGGAAACATTGAATCTGTGCTTGGAATGGGTGGTCCACAATGCAAAGTTCTTGAGGTTGGCGAGAGCGTTACCCCAAACTCATCACTGGACATCAAAAATTATTTGAAGAAAGGCTTCAACGAGATTCTGGATGAATTTACAACAATTGAGGAGCCCTGGCCAACAGAATCGGATCTGCAAATCTTAACAGATGCTGCTGCTGGACTATTCATCTGGGCAAGCACTGTCTTGAACCTTGTAAGGGATGGAGATCCTACAAGGGATCTCGATGCAATCCTCAGCATGATTTCCTCTCAAGGAATGCATATGAGCCCCAATATGGATCTTTTGGGGAATCTATATGGGACAGTCTTGGCTTCAAAATTCAAAACCCAGGACCAGATCAGTCGTTTCATGAGAGTAGCTGGGGCCGTAATTGCAGCACGGACTCCACTTTCCTCAGAAGATTTAATAGATCTGCTATCACCCCTCAGTCACAGAGAGTCAGAGAAACTCAACCAAACAGACCTCGAAACAATCTGCAGAAAGTTGAAGTCTGTTCTCGACACTAGCTCAGGTCTACGATTTCTGCATCAATCATTTGTGGACTTTCTCATTAACCTGCCCTCTGATTCCCAATTTCACTGCAAAAAAACAGCTCATGAAGAGAGGCTTGCAGTTGCTTGTCTCACAATCATGCAGCAGAAGTTGCACTTCAACATGGGAAATATACAAACATCATATTTCTGGAACCAAGATATACCCTCTCTAGCAGACCAGATTGCCCCGGTGGTCTATTATAGCTCCCGATTCTGGGCCACTCATCTCCTGAACACTGGAGGTGGGGAAGCACTGATCCAACAAGTGCACAATTTCATGCACATCCAACTTCTGTTTTGGCTAGAGGTAATGAGTATCAGAGGAGAAGTAGGTACTGCTTCTACGTCATTGGATTCTTTGCTCACATGGAAGCCAGTGAGTGTGATTCCTTTCACTTGTGATAATGCAGCTGATCAGTTTCCAGTTAAATGACAACCAGGAGCTGAGGAGGTTGACAAAAGATAGTTTGTCCTTTGTCCGCTCCTATGCAACCCCTATTGCAATGTCAGCTCCCCATATTTATCTATCAGCCCTTGCTTTCGCGCCACAGAACTCCCTCATAAATAAAGTATATTCACAGCAAATATCAGGAGTGATCAAAATCAAAGCTGGTGATAATCTGGCCTGGCATCCACTTCAGGCAGTTTTGCATGGCCACATGAGGTGTGTCACCTCTGTTGCCTTCTCTCATGATGGCAAGTGGGCCGTCTCATGTGCAGATGACCACACAGCTCGAATCTGGGATGTAGAGACTCACCAGTCAGTTGGGACACTCACTGGCCATACAGATACTGTGACTTCAGTTGCCTTCTCCCTGGACGACCAGCAGATCCTGACAGGCTCTGATGATCGCACAATTCGAATATGGGATGCCACAACCCACCAACAGGTTGGACAGACATTTACTGGCCACACCGATAAGATTCTTTCTGTAGCTTTCTCCTCTAACAACAAGTACATTGTCTCAGGCTCTGATGACAACACAATCCGGATCTGGGATTCTAAGACCCACCAACAAATCGGGGAGACTCTCACAGGCCACACAGATAGGATCAGATCTGTCGCCTTCTCTCCAGATGACAAACTTGTAATTTCAGGCTCACATGACTGCACTGTTCGAATCTGGGATGCAGAGACTCATTGGCAGATTGGGGGGCCACTCACTGGGCACACAGGAAATATCAGATCGGTCGCCTTCTCGCCCGATGGAACACATATTTGTTCAGGTTCACATGACTGTACAGTTCGAATATGGGATGTGAAGACCCACAAGCCGGTCGGAGTGCCCTTTACTGGCCACAGAGGTCATGTTACATCCGTTGCCTTTTCCCCTGATAGCAAGATCATTGCTTCGGGCTCCAACGACTGCACAATACAAATCTGGGATGTAGAGACTCGGGTCCGGATAGGGGAGACACTCAATGGCCACACATATCCCGTCAGGTCTGTTACCTTCTCCCCTGATGGAAAGTATATTCTTTCTGGGAGCAATGACTGCACAGTTCGAATGTGGAACACAGAGACCCAATATGAAGTTGGAGATTTTCCCAGTGGCCCCACACATAGTGTGAGATGTGTTGGCTTCTCCCCAGACCGGAAATACATTGTGTCTGGCTCTGACGACCACACAATCCGACTTTGGGATCCAGATACACACCAGCAGGTTGGGAAGCCATTTACCGGCCACACAGACTCAGTTACATCTGTTGCCTTCTCCCAACATGGAGAGTGTATTGTCTCAAGCTCTTTGGATTGCACAGTTCGAATCTGGAATACAGAGACTCATCAGCAGATTGGAGCAACAATGTCTGATCTCACTGCTGTTATTTCTGCTGCATTCTCTCATGATGACAACTATATTGTTTCAAGCTCTCTCATCATTCGGATCTGGAACACCAAAACCCAGAAGCAGGTTGGAGAATTGCCCACTGGCCAATGGCATACAAAGTGTGTCACTTCTGTTGCCTTCTCTCATGATGGCAAGTGGGCCGTCTCATGTGCAGATGACCACACAGCTCGAATCTGGGATGTAGAGACTCACCAATCAGTTGGGACACTCACTGGCCATACAGATACTGTGACTTCAGTTGCCTTCTCCCTGGACGACCAGCAGATCCTGACAGGCTCTGATGATCGCACAATTCGAATATGGAATGCCACAACCCACCAACAGGTTGGACAGACATTTACTGGCCACACCGATAAGATTCTTTCTGTAGCTTTCTCCTCTAACAACAAGTGCATTGTCTCAGGCTCTGATGACAACACAATCCGGATCTGGGATCCCAAGACCCACCGGCAAATTGGGGAGACTCTCGCAGGCCACACAGATAGGATCAGATCTGTCGCCTTTTCTCCGGATGGCAGACTTGTAATTTCAGGCTCACATGACTGCACTGTTCGAATCTGGGATGCAGAGACTCATTGGCAGATTGGGGGGCCACTCACTGGGCACACAGGAAATATTAGATCGGTCGCCTTCTCGCCCGATGGAACACATATTTGTTCAGGTTCACATGACTGTACAGTTCGAATATGGGATGTGAAGACCCACAAGCCGGTCGGAGTGCCCTTTACTGGCCACAGAGGTCATGTTACATCCGTTGCCTTTTCCCCTGATAGCAAGATCATTGCTTCGGGCTCCAACGACTGCACAATACAAATCTGGGATGTAGAGACTCGGGTCCGGATAGGGGAGACACTCAATGGCCACACATATCCCGTCAGGTCTGTTACCTTCTCCCCTGATGGAAAGCATATTCTTTCCGGGGGAAACGACTGCACAGTTCGAATGTGGAACACAGAGACCCAAAGGCAAGTTGGGGAATTTCGGACTCATGGCCACACACGCCTTGTCAGATCCGTCATTTTTTCCCCGGACAGCAAGTATATTGTCTCTGGCTCTGGAGACCACACGATTCGAATCTGGGATACAAATACACACCGGCAGGTGGAGAAAGCACTTACTGGCCACACAAATGCTGTTGTGTCCCTTGCCTTCTCTCATGATGGCAAGCGTGTGGTTTCAGGCTCTTTTGATTGCACAGTTCGAGTCTGGGATGTGGATACTCATCAGCAAATTGGAAAGACAATTGCTGGCCACATGTATGCTGTTACATCTGTTGCCTTCTCTCACGATGACACCCGCATTGTCTCTGGCTCCGTCGACCGCACAGTTCAGATGTGGGATGCAGTAACCCACCAACATGTTGGAAAAACGTTTACTGGCCACAACCACACCGTAAAATCTGTTGCTTTTTCCTCCGACAGCAAACGTGTGGTCTCGGGCTCCGAGGACTGCACAATCCGAATTTGGGATGCAGAGATACAAGACCAATTTAATGGTGCCTCTGATCGTGAGTTCCACCATAATTTCCATACAATTATTTATAACTTACCATGCTGCTCCAGTCCTGCGCCATGGGCCTGTCAACATTCTTCAATCCGGCAGAAATTATTTTTCTCCGTTGGTCATTCTGAGATCAAACGACTGGTTGGTTGGCCCGAACAATGAGCGCCTTCTGTGGATTCCCGATCATCTAAAACGCAGGTTGCCTTTATATCCTCTCATGGGCATCTGTGGTGGCCCAACGATGATCCAATTTGACACATCCGACTTCCATCACGGAGAGCAGTGGACAAGATGCTGGCCTGATCATTCCAAGTCGGTCTAGCTGCTTGGCGCCTTATATGTTTCCCTCCGAACATCCCAGGTATAGCTTTATTCATCACTTCCGTCCTAGCCTGTTTTCACTCATACATCATTCCGGACTAAAGATCATTTAAACGACGGGGAGGTGAATAGTTAGTTGGTGTGTGAAATATGAACAATTAACTACCGAGTAGAATTTTATTTCTTCTGGTTTGTGAATCGTTTATTCCCCTGAATCAGTGCCTTTCTTCTCTCACCAGTGTCAGAAACCTAAGACGAGCTGAATCATGTCGAAGTGGGTGTCGGGGACGTTGGCCATGCAAGCGGAGGTCTTGATAGCAAATCCCAGAGGATGGAGTTTATGTGTTTCGAAGAAGTGCTTCACAGAAACATCGGCCTGATTCTGGGTCAAGAATCAAGATGAAAGGTCGACATTCTATAACGATCCTGTTTGGCGCCGGGGAAAGACGTGGGCTGGTAGTATTTCCCTAAATCGGGCAAGCTGGAAGAATCAAACAGTGCGCCTGGATGTAGCGATTGACAGGAAGCACTATGCGAGGTCGCCTCCCATTGGGACGTATTAATATATCTCATAATGGGCGTCTACCATTTTGTGCACAAATCTGTCTAGGTATCATTATTACAGCACCATGTGAGCCAGAGACGCAGATATGGATGCCCGGGCGCCGAGTGATCCACGGAGTATCGTGTCGGGCGGCGCCGAAGCCCTGGTCGATGGCAATGTGCAGATGGCAATGTGCATTCTAGCTCAGCCTACTGTTCGCCAAATTCCGATTGAGCGTGGCGAGAGCATTGCGACTAATAACAGGATGACAGAGGTGATTTGGCGCCCAGGGGAAGTTCAAAGCTTCCGCCAAAGCCGACAAGCGAATACCAATGGGAGGGTGTGCTCGTCGGTATAAAGGGCGGAGTCACGCTGGGACGATGGTCCATTGTGGTACGAGCTGAAACCTGAGAGTCGACGCGATGCCATCAATTCGTGGTGATGGACCAGATATGGTAATGCGGAACAATCCGATGCTCAGTGCTGCTTACGGTTACCCTCACCCAGTGGACCCTGACTCTGGGTGAGCCTCAGGATTACCAGTTTCACCTAGCCATCGCAAATCTGTCTTCATCTCCGAGCAGCAAAATTGTTAGACTTGATCGTTGAATTTTGTTTTCCTCAGCAGTGGACGTTGAGTGGGCAGCCGCCTAAAAGCTTGAAAGTTGAAATATGAAGATGGTAATCAGGATTTAAATGGAAGCTCCGCTGTGTCAAGGTTCCCCACAGTCTCACTAGAGCTTCATTTGAACCGAGGATGACAATTGGTGATTCACGTCAACTCGGGGAGAGTCGGGTTGAAATTCAATTTGGCATTGCAGAGTATTGAGGCGAGATATATGTATAGTAAACCATCATTTGGGTCCTTCATTCAAATCCACCACAAAAAAAAATCAAACACGAAAACTATGAACTAATGCTACTAAACCAAACTACGCAGAGACTAGAAAAATTCGGTCGAATGGCCGTTAGATAGTGATGGGCGCGGAGGCCGCAGAGATGACTACTAGATTGTTCCACGGTGATACCCCATATGCTCCCTCCAGCACGACCGACGGCCATGCAGAGTCATCGAAGCCAGGCTGCTCGAACCCCGTCGGAATGGCACCGAGGGTCGATACCCATGCATTATCAGACCCTACGAGCGACCCCGCGATGCAGCTGGTCCGCCCACTAGGCTGCATGTTGACCTCCATCGACATAAGCACCCCCGCCGGGTTCACGCCGGTGTTCGTGGCGAGCACCGCGAGGACGATTTCGGACGGCGCAGTTCCGAAATTGACGGTGTACTGCTGCGCCGTCGTCCAAAGCGTACCGCTTCCAATCTCTACGCCGTTAACCCACAGCGTATACTCATCATCTGTAGTGATCACAATGTTCGCGGACATCGGGACTTGCCCTGCAGCAGGTGTAAATCTCCTGCGGAAGGCACGCGACCCGATAGGCAAGTTGCCGCCTGGAGGGACAACATTGGTCCATACCCATAAGGCGTCAGACAAAGTCACCACGGGCGGGTCGGATGGAATGAGGATGGTGTCCCATGGAGCCGCTCCGTAGGCTCCCACTACTGTGGCTAGCGGCCAGGGGTTGTCGTCGAATGATAGCTGCTCGAATCCCACAGGAGACCCGTTCGTCACGCGCCACGAGCTGTCGCTGACGAGGATGTCCGTGGTTCCGTCCCCATAGGTGACGAGGATGGTCGCGATAAACCCTCCGTCACTGGCACCGGCGGTAGATGCATTCACCGCGAATACGTTGAAGCTTGGAAGGAGGTCGACACAGAATCGCTGGGCATAGCCCCAGCGGCGGGGAAAGCTTCCAGAGCCGATGAAGTCCCCGTTTACATATAGATTCATCTGGTCGGTCGATGTGATGATGATCTCTGCAGCGACAAGGGACCTGCCGAATGGCGGGGTGAAGTCTTTCCGGAATGCGACGACCGCCAAGGAGGTGGGGGTGGGGGTCCAGATCCACTCCGAGGCCCCGAAAGAGAGCGCAGACTGCGCAGCACTCGCAGCTGGCGCCGCGGTGATGTTGGTCACTTTAGCGGCTGCGACAACTAGGAACAGATTAGAGACATATGCTGTGAAATTTGTCCACGTACCAGCGATATTCGAGAACAGCGGCAATTTGGTTGCAGCCAAGGAAAGTAAAGCGTAGATAACTGAGGGAAAGTGTATTAGATACTTCCACCAGTGAAAATGCGAAGGTGCCTCACACATTGGAGCCATTGTAGTTCTTATGAAGTCCGAATCCAAATGAGTGTTGGTGTCTGGCTTTTATATGAGAGATGTCTGCGTAGGTGAGTAACGCCGTAACGGTTCTGTCTGGAAAGTTGACACGAATACAGATGACAGATGGCTTGCATTGTCGGGATTTTTGCGTCGGAGCGCCTTTGTGGATACTAAGATCCGGGGTTAATTTCATTGCATGTGTTAGACGCTGGCCGCAGAACAAGTCCTGACAACTGTAATCGAACGCAATCGAACTTAGTACGACAGAAGACAAGCCATAATAATCCCTGTTTAGAAATATCAAAGACGGTCCGCGTCGATGGGTTTAAGCTTAAGGCGCTCGAGCCTAAATGATTGTATTCAATTCAAAAGTCCGTTGAGACAGGGAATGTGGAACAGTCACATATTTCATTCCAGCTGTCTGTCGATGGGAATAAATGGGGGGAAGTTTGAGGTACCAGGAAAAACGCCACGCTCTTCTAAGAAGCTCTACCTACAGCTTCGAGTGCCTTCTACGAAAAACTTGACAACTCCGCCTATTTCGAAACCGTCGCAATGGGCATAGTCCGCCCGAGAGTCGACCATCGGCGCTAGCAAGTACGTCTGTTCTTGGATGTTTGCTTAGACAATGACTTTCTTCCACTTGATGAATGGTGCTCCTATTCCCAAGAGCTGTTCTCCATTCCATTCTCCAATGTTGAGATGACTATTCAACTGTGCATAACAAAAAACTTCGGATATGGAAACCTGTCACCCCGTTCCAATTTGGTCTCAACGCGGTTGCGAGAAAGTAGGCTACCACGAGGGGGGTAATTTCTGGAACACACATTTAAACAAGCGCCCGTGCTCTGGATGCGTGTCGTACGGGATTCTGCTTCACTTCGGCCGTCTATCAGCATAAACTACCGAAAAATCTGCGCCGCGATCCGTCACCAATGAAATTGGCGCCTCCGCGCCAGTGTGCAAACCTAGTAGGCGCTGGACTGAAGTCCATCGGGCGCTAACTATGCACCTCGATTGATTTCGGCTTAGAGTATGTATTGCATCCATCTTAGAACTTCAATATCTGACAGGTTGGTCCGGACTCATCCCGTCAGTCACCTTAACAAGCGGTGGAAATATTCACAGTTCGAAGTCCGAGATCCAGCATGACCTCAGGCGTCAAAGTTGACATCGGCTTCACCGCGGGGCCGCCATCGAGTTTGGGATTCCCCAGGAATATCCCAAAGGAATGTTTCCGGCGAGCCCACTGACAGGATTCGATTAGATGAAAGGCTCGATCTGCGCAGGGAGGTTGGGCTTGACCCGCGAGGGGCGGAAGAAGCCAAATAACGACCGTCTGCACTCGATTGTCCGGCGTAAGTGTATACATATACATGTGCTCCAAGTACCGGGAAAGCAACGCATAAGGGCGGCCAAAGATACGAGGAAGATGCTGGGGATGCGTGGAGAAAGCTATGATTATATCGACGAGTTCGTGGGCTATAAGACATAACAACGGAGGCGATGTGCTCCGAGTGGATGTCCATACGTAAAGATGAGATTCGAGGCCCGGGGCTGAATACTGCTGAACGACCGTGACCGGTCGACCGTAGAAGAGGTTACGAAGCGAAAGGTCGAGAAGCGTACGTGGCCTCGGGCCGCCGGAAAGCGGGCCGGCTCGGTGATCAATCAGATTCGGATTCGGCCTCTTGCTTTTTGTGCGCATCCACCTCAAATTTGTGCCCGACTGGCGGCCACTCGAGAGACCATCCTCATTGCTAACTACGAAGACGTATTTCTCGCCGCCCTCAAAATTGATCGCTGTACGCCCCACCTTGACCGCGTCTTCATCTGTTATTTCTTTGGATCATCCACCTGTGACCTCACATTGTGCCTAACTCACAACCCCTCGAGAACCTGTCTTTTTTTTTCCCTACTGATCAACCCTACTCTCCGACATATCTGCGAGCTCGCAATCGCAATTGCAGGGTCCAAGCGGGATCAAAGGAGAAGGGTCGACTTTCGGAGGAGGATTGCGGACGAATGGATAACGGACAAAGAAGGGGTGGTTGGATGTAGACTCAGAATTCCGAACGCATTTCAAACCCAACGCAGCAGAACAGATGTGCCCAGGGATGTGGAATTCGAACCTGGTGCTGTTGTCTCAATAATTCAAAGAAGCCACGCGGTAGCTCAAATATTAACTTCAAGGAATAATCCATAAGACACGCGGAACACGGCACACATACATCGACATAGCACTGTGGTAACATAGCCAACGCCCAACATTATCTCTAATCGAAGACCGACGACCGGTCACTTGGCGGCGAACTGGAATTATGACTCAGTCAGCGACGAGTGGTATATCGAAAGAGGGAGCTTTCATGCACGTAAGCGCAATCATCGAGATGCTGGGTGATGGGGACGATCACCGGCAGGTGGTTCGAGGAGGAGTTGATCAAGTAGATGCGGTAGGGTCCCTCGGGCAGGCCATTCGCAATGAACACGGACAGTTCACCGTTCACGGCGGTACTATCAACGCTCTTGAAGAAGAAAAACTTCCTGAGGCCTGTCGGGAAGATCTGGTCGAGCGACGTCAGGGTTTCGAACTTTCGATGACCTGAATTGAACGTTGAAATTGATATTTGGCATGAAGTGGTGATCAGAAGAAGGCGACATACCATGTGGCTAGGGCCGATGATGAGCCCTTCTGCGTCGAGTGTCTGGGGTGCGGCGAAGTACGTCTTCTGCGCGTTGGTGAAGGTGTTGGTGTGGAAGTTTGCGACGTTCAATGTAGCGTTGAAAGGCACATTGGCATTGATCGTGTCGCGATTCCTCGGGAAGTTGAATTTGACGGAAGGCATCGTGTCCGACGATGGAATAAGGCCGATGGGTGTGGTGGTGGGGGGGGGGGGGTCCCAGCAGGGCCAGCGCACAGAAGTTGATATAGTTGCTGGACCAATATCAGAACAGGAGTACGTCAATGAAGCGGCAAGATTACTTCGTGCTGGTGGAGGAAGCGCTCTGGCCAGCGACCGGAGGGTTCTTCCCATCATCGGTAAAGCCTAAAATTAACCATCGACGATATAAATACATTACAGTTGCAATGTTTGATTTCATAGACATGTGGCTAACTGATAGATAAAAATGACGACATTCTGTGGAGCCGAGCTGCGGTGTGATGGGTTCAGTTCATACCCACCACAAGCAGTGTATTGCTCGGTGCTTCTCTTGGTGGAACGCTTGGGATCGTTCTGATAATTGTGAAAAGTTGCAAGAGGACGGTGCATCGCCACGTCGTGGACTTGTATTTTGCACTTAAAACTGACCTGGGTTGGACCTGGTCGTCGTGCGCAATGAGGCTTGGAATTTACTTCCTTTCTCTTTCGCGTTTCAACTTGTTTGTTTCTTCCACGGTGAAGAATACGAATAAATATTCGCACCAGCTTGTAATCAATAGGGTTCGCGACAGGTCAGAAGATGTGCGCTACACCCGCAATAGGACCCCCTTAAACGCAGATGCCGAAGCAAATTAAGCTGCCAAGACGCGGAATAGCAGCCTGGCCACTTCCTGCGAGGGTGAATGAACAATGAAAGAGTGTGGCTCTGTACTTCAAGTACAACGAAGAAATTAATCGATCTTTGTGTATAGCGAACCAGCCAACGTGAACAGGGGAACGCAGCAGAATGAAAGAATGTGAAAAGGTGCCAGGTGCTCGGAGGGAATGTGCACGAGGAAGTCGGCGGAGCTCGCAGTGTATCGGTTGATATGCCTCGGCCTGCCCTCACCTGGCCACTAAACCGCAGCCTTCGGGTTTCCTGTCGCCCCCCGAGCTTTCGATTCGGGGTTGGCCGTTGCACACAAAACGCAGTAAAGAATGATGATCAAGATAGGTAAGAAGAGCATCAAGGGAGAGCTGGCCTGGACGCCAAGATCCTCTGCGCCCCACGCGGCAGTGAGTATGCCTAAGGAATTAGGTGTCAACAAGCTGGATTAGGTGAACCTGCCGGCGGAAGTAGCGTACCGAATGCTAACAACAGAGTTGCAAGTCCGATGGAGAAAAAGGGGTAAGATAAAATGAAGATCGTGCTGTACACATGGAACCGGCTGGCGTATAGAACCTGCAACATGGTATTACGAAATGAATATGGGAGTGGAGTGAGCGTGTGGGACATACGCGCTCTGACCAGTCTGGCCGTGCTCTGGTAAGGACAAGGAATGCAACCGCGGCGATGATGATGCCTCCAATGAGCAGCCCAAATGAACAGAGCAAGAATATGTAGGGGCCGCGGAGCGTGTAGTCCACTATGGCTTGTCTTGGGGGAGTTGTGGTGATAAAGGCGGCTGATGTAGCCAGTAGCAGGCTCGCCTGCAGGTCAACGAAAATTAGCGTGGTAATTTCTACAATGAACGCGGGCGTACCACCACCAGCATGTTGTTCATCCGCTCACACATCTGGCGGATTCCCACCGCCCAGACACTGTCGTCGCCTTCGTCCTCGAGCCTTATGGCAGCCCAGACGGAATCCAACCCGGGATGCCCGTAGGACACTATGCATAGGATGTTGAAGATAGCCCATCGTAACCTGCCCAATGGTCCCGAACGAGAAGGTGTTCGCCAGTGATGGGCCGGCGGAATCCTGGCCAAGATTTCCTCCTCTTTGTCTCGCAGTGTCTTGTGCTTCACGTCATCTCGAGAGGCCATTTGCGGGTGATGATTAAAGGTCACGGTGAAAAAGAGAGGCTGAAAGAAATGATACAGCTCAGACTGAAATCTCAGATTATAAACCCTCTGGATACTGTTTCTAGAGCTAGTGCCTACCGACAAGTCTAAGCGCGTGTGTCGCATTTCATCATTTGATGGGATTGAACCTCCATTGGCTCGACGACGGCAGATCCGAAAGACGTTACTAGTGAATAGTCCTTTACGTGGCGATACATCTCCTTTTATACCGAGATCTGATAAATAACATGGGTAAGCGAGTGAGCCTAATGTCTTCCCATTGGCAAGCTTTTTTGTCTTTCTATGGATTCGGTGAATGCTGGATGAAACCAGCCAAAGGTCGGGAATATGCGACTGCTCGCAGCATTTCGCCCTCTCACGGCGTTCGGAAGAAGACTCATACGCAGCCCGCATTTAAATGCGCTAATTTGGCCAACAGACGCTCTTGATTAAATGAGACTTCCCCGCCGGCGCCCCCAGGAGACACTCGTAGGCATTTTCAGCAAGGAAGCATAACCCGTTGAGTATGACCGTATCCACGACCGCCGCATCGAACACAGACTGCATCCTGAGTGATGTGTCTGGAAAAAAATTGTTGACCACCGTATTAAAAATATCACACCAGTGTTTTACCCTGGGATCCGCATGAGAAGAACATCCTACATATCTATTTTGAGGGCTGCTTTAACTGATCGTTGTTGTAGATCAAAAGAAGAAAAAATAAAATAAAATAAAATCGAGGGTTGAACGACGCTTCTACTAACGAATGCGCGATGAGACCGGATCCCAAGTCATCGATAATCCACAGAGTCGAAATCTTGGTGTCCCGTACTTGAGAGGATTGATCTATGCCTTGCTCGTCCTGGGAGAGAGAGAGAGAGTTTTGGGGACAAACGAGAATCGATTGGTCGCCAGAGCTCTCTCGCTCGGCCCGTAAGGGACCGCGCTCGAGCCGGCCTCGGCGAAATACATGAGCTACAAGAAAAAACCAAGTAGGGAAAGCGGCAAGGGTTGGAGAAAAGAAATTTAGTCTATCGAGCTGTGTGAGTGTAGGTAGAAGATGAGGACGAAGAAGTACAAAGATGAAAGAGCATATATCTATGTGTCGAGATAAAGGAAGCCGAAAGGGGAGGACGCGACGCGACGCGTCGCGTGTGCTCGCCTGCATAGACCGTGTTTGGCGCGTCAAACACCTCTTCGATAGCGGCAGCAAACGCCCGAGTATCAGTCACCAGCGACCAGAGGCTCACCAACGAACACCAACTGCGGGTATGCCAATCACGTTGCGGTGAAACAGATGAACAATGGCGGGTAGCGGTAGCAACGACATCCAGCGTTCTCCGACGTTGTCGACCGAGGCCGAAAGCAATACCTGTGTGGGACGGAGCGCTAAAATTAAGCGCTTGAATTTCCCGGCATAGCAACGTATCACTGCTCGCGAATGGTCAATTTGAAGTGATGATTGGAGTAGCAGTAACCTTCTTGTGCTCCCTGACCTGAGCGCGATAATTAAGCAACCTCTCTTCATAAATTGCAGCCAGAGGACGCATCACAAGCTCTCAACTCAGCAAAACATAAAGGGGAAGTAACTCTCGTCATCTTCTGTGGCGCTCCGAAGTTTTCGAAGATTGCTGATACAGCTATACTTGTTTTCCGCCGAGCGCCAAATTTGAGGGCCTGTTCTTTTTTCAGTGCAGAAAATCCCGGGGAGGAATAGAGGTGTCTATTACTGTCCGCACAGTATACAGTATATGAAGGGAAACCGGTGTCCGTGAGCGGGTGACGTTAGGGATTGAATTGGTTGTACTTGCATTCCCAAATAGCATCGCGGATCCGCGCGTCAATAGAGCAGTCAGCGCGACTCGAGATCAAGACTTTGTAAAAAAACTTCACCTTCTGGGTAGGTCGTCAGCGAATCTTTGAATCTGACTGACCTCGACCGTTTTAGGTCCGACTCAACCGCAAGCCTGCGGTTGTAGTTTTAAAAATATGAGCTAAGTACCACTATGTTTACCGTTATGTATGAGCCTTTACGACATTTACCACTGTTGCACGGGAAGCGGCGCATGCAGTTTGAATGTAAACAAAGCATCACCGGGCTTGTGTAGTATGGACATTGGACTGTGGTGCATCCTGTATCGATGAACTTCACTTTCCTTTATGAGTCCGCCGGAGACCTCCACGAGAAAGAGGTGGCAATTATTTTGGATCTCCAAGGGAAGACTTCGGGGATGCAATAGTCAATCCAATGAATTAGGCATGGTGCGCTGATCCGGCGGCGAGACGAATGGAGTCCGTCCAAAGAACTGTGCAGTGCATCATGGAGCCGCCGGAAAATAAGCGCAACCGTCCAAGTGTACTGCTGAGAAGAAACATACCGACCGAAAACGTACCCATCCCTCGCAATAATCGTCGAATATCCTCGGCCATTGTCGGGGGCCCAAAGGAATGGCGTAGGGAACATAATCGCGGCACCGTCCATTCCATCTAGGCGGTCGGAATCACCGCGGGATATCGGAGATGGTCAGCAGCTCGAAAGCGCAACGTATGAACGACGGAGACCCACACTCATTGCTACGTAGTCCGCCGTGTATTTTAGAGATAAATTTGATACGGAGGTGGAGGGACAGACAGGCGAGGAGGCAGATCTGTCCTCGCTAACCTAAGGAGTATGAGAGTGGAGTCGAACCAGTTCCAACGGTGCCAAATCTCGAGGACAGTCGTTCGACGGAGGGCCTATTGATCGAATATCATCAATACACCGAATAGTAGCGACTGGCTCGCAACTGGCTCGAGTCTAATATGAGATGATACTGAGTCAGAACTTGAAGCGAATCTAATCGAAGGGATCTGGGAGACGCCTGCGCTACAGAGGGATCAGGATAGGCAGGCAGTGGCTGCGTGATCAGGGAAAGACAATCCTGCACGGCTAGAGGAACGCGAGCTCGATCGGAGGCTGGTCGGAGGCCTATGGCATAGGAGGAGGAACGAATCCTTCGGAAGGCATCAGACCAGGTCACTGATGTGACCAAAGCATCACCGCAACACTCCCACGCACGGACCCAGCGTTTGAAAATAATGTCTTTAATGTTCTCCAAGTGATTTTAGGGTACAGGAATGAGGAAACACGGAGCGGGGCGCGCAGTGCGCGCATGGTTCTGGCGTCGAAACCGCCGAATTCTTCCGCATGCACCGGAGCTTGACGCATCGCAAAGGTGGTAGATCATAGCACATTGGTGCAAGAGGTACGTGATATATCATGCGCAACCAGAATTCTCGGGGATAACCATCCTGACACTCTGAAAATAATCGCAAACTTGGCTGCGCTTTATCTTGATCTCGGCCGAGCAAAAAGGGCGAAGGAGCTCGGCATTGATACCATGCTAAAGCAGGCAGACACTCTTGGAGAGGACCATTTGGACACCTTGGCGACGATGCAGGACGTGGCAGCAACTTACAGGCATTTGAACAGATTCAAAGAGGCACAGAAGCTGGAAATGGTCGTGATGGACAAATATATTCAGATCTTCGGCGAACACCATCGGAAGACACTCTCTGCCATGGCCAATTTGGCATTCGCGTACTATAATCGCGGACGATTTTCGAAGGCCGCGGAACTGGGAAATCTTGTTGCACAAAAAACGAAGAAGATGTTTGGAGACGATTATCCAGACGCATTGATTTCCATGGGGTATTATCGTACACCCGAACGCGAAGGGCGGGTCACCATGGAATTATGAAGGGCCAGCAGATTTTGGGGGGATGTCACGCCGTATTTACAACACACAACGTACGAGCGAGAATTGTTGTAGTGTCTGTTTATAAGAGATTAAACCACATCAGTGGGTGCATCATTTCAGCGGCACGTGTACGACAACTTCGGCTTCGAATGAGCCGTGAGAAGTTAGCCCTTCTAGGTCTTGGAACATTAATTTTCCCTTACTCGAGGGCATCACGAGTTAAGGACGAGTCCCGAATTATGTTGAAAAATTACCTTACTGATCGAGATTGAAAATGAACGAAGCGAGTCATTATTTTGGAAGGCTGACTACAGCTCCATAACAGTGCGGCAGATTCAGCTCCGACGAATAGAGGACCAATGGCCAACAAATGGTTAACAAGTATTGGCCGTGTCGACCAGGGCGACGCAGATTCGAACATCGACAATGATTATGTCAGATTCTACTGTTGAACATGATGGTGATGTAGGTAGGTAGGGAGGCAGGGAGGATTAATCCACGACGCGGAACATCTTATGGCAATGAATATGTCAGATTCTACTGTTTAACATGATGGTGATGAAACCAATCGCTGAAATCGTGCATCCGGTACCAAGCTTCTCCTGGATATTGCTCCCATAGCGCCGTTGCCGAATCAGGGCTCCCGGAGGGGACATCCGACATGGAGCTTTACCAGTGCCCACCATCGGTGATTGATTCATTAATCGCAGGTAGCACCTAGCTATTCGTGGTTAATCCGCTGCCTCCAGTTTTCCGGATCCCACTAAACAGATCTCTGCAGGTCCATATATAAACGATCGACATGCATATCACCTCCGGTATGATCGCAGGCTACCATCTTTGTTGCCCTCATGTTTTACAAAGGCACCCCATGTATGACAGATGGCGTCTCACCAGTTCCCCCCACCCCGACCAAGCACGATCTCCGCAGGGCATAAACAAGACCCTCCACGACCTAATATCCTGGGGCAAACCATGGACATCGAAATGGCTATCCGGCGGATCGTGGAAGAGGTACATTCAAACCCTTGTCTCGTTTCTAGGCGCTTATATTATAGTGACGACCCTGTATGTCATCTCTCGCAAATCGAGTGTTTACTAAATAGTTGAAATCCCAAGAACTTTCCTCCTGCTGTCTTCGATGCCGCTAAGTTCGTCAGTGTAATACCTCGATCTGCCTCCCAATTAATTGTGGCTGCTAGTCGATATCTATTTGATACCGCATTGAACGAGAAACCGGAGGAGTACCAACGTCTTCATGAAGAGCTGAAGATCGAAGCGGTCATGATTACCATCGACTCACCCTACGCAGAGGTTCGCGCAGTGGTCGACAACCACGACAATATACATCTCCCGGCAGCTACATTCCGCACCTGGGTAATAGGGTCAATCTTTGTGTGCCTGGGGTACGCGTTCATGTTTTTTCCCATCGTCTGGCTTGTGAAACTCGTTACAGTGGTTTTGTCAACCAGTTCTTCAGCATTCGGTAACGTCCATTCGATTGACTATCGACCAAGGACTTGAGAGTGCCACAGGTTCCCGAGTATCAGTCTCGGTCCTAACGTCGCACAGATATGTGCCGTCCAAATTGATGGAGCTTCTCCCGATAACACGGCACACTACCTTCGGATACACATGGTCCCTTAACCCGTGCGTCAGCTCCATGATTCACAACTTTTATGATTCTGAAGGACTTCACCGTAGCGGTCGCTTCAATCAGAAGGAACACATGCTTATCACCGTGAGCTGTCGGTCACCTGTCTTGGAACAAAACATTCGGCTCAACCCCTTAGATCATGGGCAATGTAGGGTTTTCGGCACCGTATACGTACGTGCTAAACCTTATGCCACTGCTGATGTTCACACGTTGCATTGCGAATAGGGCCAATGTTGGATTCGGTTGTCCCTCCATTGCGAGATGGCTGACAGTGCATTCCACGCAGATCGTGTGGGTTCAATACCTGCCGATATACTTCAATCAGGTGTGCCTTCAGCCCATGCGGTGATCCAAGCTCTCACTCAGATATAAAGCCTTGGGCCCGCAGTTTCGGGTACCAGAGTGGGGTTTTTTCTTTGAACGCGGCGTCATGTCTCTGAAATAGTAGTACAGTCATGATTGCGCTATCAACGAACCTTATGGGATACGGCTTGGCCGGAATCACAAGACGGTTCATTGTGTACCCAGCCTACGCGATATGGTACGCTCTCCATGTTTGATCAACGTGTTATCTTGAAAAGAAATTATCGCCAGGCCTGGAAATTTGGCGGTAAATATTGTCTTCTATCGTCGAATTTCATGCCACTCATCAAACGCTTGTCAAGACCATCGCGCTGAACGTACGGTCTTGTGGTACTCTATCGATATGGACCCTGATTTCGTTTCCAGAGGGCCTTCCACAATAACAAAGTCACTGTCGCCAATGGGTGGCGGATTTCACGGGTAAATTGTATGGTCGTTGAGTGAATGCTTGCTAACCGCTTCATCGTAGCTCCGCTGGTTCATTTATTGTTTCTGTAGTATGCTAGTCTACTTTTTTTTCCCGGAGTACGTCTGTTTAGATTTCATGCTATCAATCATCATTAATCTCCCACTAGTTTCATTTTTCAGGCTCTATCAGTTTTCAACTGGATGACCTGGATCAGTCCTACTAATGGTACGTCGCAAGCTTTTTAATCATAAGACGGACTCAAGTTGGCTCCCAAAGTGAACTTGGCCGCCATCACGGGCAATTTTGGACTCGGCTTGAATCCTCTTCCTACGTTGGATTGGAATCAATTTTTCGTGGAGCCTTGATTACCCCTTTCTTTGTGAGTCCGCCGCCCGCAGGAATGTCGGAATGCTGATCTTCGCTTGCAGAGTATATTCAATGTAAATAGCCTTGTGGACGATATTTCGAAACTTGGCTGACAGAACCCGGGTGCCCAGTTCTTCCTAGGAGTACGTGTAGGTTTAAATAGCTTGATGCTTCACTCACCTCCATTATAGACGTTATTTACTGTCCCGATCATCGCTGCGCTCTGGTATAGCAACACCTGGCAAACTGGATACTTGCCAATCAATACGAACGTACGCTTCATCCCCCCGACATTTTTATGCATGTCCTCAATAACACTCCTCATTTGGTTGTCTGCAGGTGGTGTTTGACAACACCGGGAAACAATACAATGTTACGAGGGTCATTGGTAGTGATACACTCTTCAACCAGACGCTGTACGAGAAGTACTCCCCAGCATATCTGTCTGCATCGTATATTCTGCTGTACGGGGTATTCTGTGAGTGATCTCCCGTACTTGATTGCGTCATATGCTCATCGTTGGCCTTAGTTGCAGTCTACACCGCGACCCTCAGCCACGCAGTTCTCTACCACCGCCGTGAAATTTTACATGGGCTCCGGAGCATCTTTAGCAGGCGTGAAACCTCGGAGTTACACAAATGTATTCATGTTCGCCTAATAGAATCCTACGAAGAAATCCGGGAGTGGCAGTATGGGATGTAGGTCCACTCATTTACATTGCGATCATGTTCGTTTATGATGTGCTGCCGCAGCGTTTTGCTGTTTGCGATCGCACTTGGTGCTTATCCCACACAAACTTCCCCAGCTGTTGTCTTGTATGGAGGTAACTCATTTATATCTCTATTACAACCCTGCTTATGGTGAACGTTAGTGTTTCTCGCGATCATCTTCGTCGTCCCAGACGGGATCATTGCAGTGGGTATCATGGCTGGGCTATATCCGGAAATTCACATCCCCCAGTCGACAACAAATGTGGAGGTCACTCTCAATGTCCTAGGGGAGATGTTGGGTTAGCCTTGAGTCTCCAGCACTTGGCGTGGAACTTACACCTCTCAGGTGGACTCTGGTTTCCAGGAAATGCCGTAGCGATGAACTATTTTAAGGTGATTACCGCGTATAAAAAGTAATATCTGACCTGTCCTCTAGTCGTACGGGTTCGTCACCACCTCCCAGACCATCAGTTTCGCATCAGATTTGAAGCTGGCGCACTACTGCCATATCAGCCCGAGGTAAGGTCACCATTATTGGGACCGTTAGAATTGACGAGCCAGGACATCGTAGGTTGACTTTTTGGGCACAAATCTACGCAACCATCATTTCTTCATTCCTCTGCACAGCAATCCTTCAGTTCCAAATGACAAAAATTCCGGCCGTCTGTACCCCCGAGCAAGCTCGCCATTTCACGTGTCCAAATATCAACACCTTCTTCACAGCGAGGTTTGTGGTGCGGCAGACTATTCGTGGATTTTGCAATTGAACCTATATTTTTAGCGTACTATGGGTAATTCCGTTTATGTTAGACACTTTAAGGCTAAGCTCAACAAATACCAATACAGGGAACACTTGGCCCCAAGCGGATGTTTGGGACCAGCGGAATCTACAACAACCTACTATGGTGCTTCTTGATCGGCGCCATTCTCCCCGTCCCGTTTTATTTCTTGCGTAAGAGAGTCAAAGCGCTGGAATATTTCCACCTCCCAGTGTTCCTCACGGGTGGGCTCATCTGAGCACCGTACAGCATGGCCAACGTCTGGCCGGCTGTCCCCGTTGCTTATCTCTTCAACGTCTTCATCAAGAAACGATATACCTTATGGTGGAGTAAATACAACTAGTACCTTTCTCAATACATAACGAGGTGCATCATCACTCACCTGTTGCACAGCATCACGACAACAGCATTCTCTACGGCCATTGCCATTTGCGCCATCATCATATATTTTGCATTGGAGTGGCCGGGCGCTCAGATTATCTGGAGCGGAAATATACGTCCCTTCACAGGATGCGATGCCATGCAATGCTCGCGGCTACTACTTCCGGATCACGGCTTCTTTGGTCCTGTGCGCATCCTTCATTCGTTCCTCCGCTCGTCGTATACTCATATTCGGGTTCCAAGGGTGTTGGGCAGTTCCATTAAATGCCTCCGAAAACAATATGCTGGGCCCCTGTGTTGTCGGTCGTAACCTGTCCTCAGCTTTTTCAAATCGTCAAAACTTCCGAATTCCGTTGCCGTTTTGCTTTATGTGTACTAGTAGTGCAAAGGAAGCACGTAGGTCTTTATTCACGTCGCCACTCTGCGCCGATGGTTCGGGGAAAAATATTGAATCAGACGACAGCTCAGGGGAAGATGCGTAAATAATCCCAGTCTTGCGCTGCTATTATGTACTTCGAGCGCGCACTGCGTACAAATTGGAGCGGGAAGGGCGGGTGGTAGCATTCTCCCACTGGGTATCGGGATGCGCGCACATGTTTGACGTTCACCCCCGCTCAGATAACAAGTCAGAACCACGAAATCTGTTGGGGAAAGGCATTATTATCGAAGAGAATTGGGAGACGAAAATGGTAGCAGTCAACAGTGGAGGTAAATAAACCACGGCAGAAACACGGGGAGTCGCGCAGATGTTTTTTACGTCACAACAGGGCTGGATCGAGATTCGACCGATAATGGCGGGATGTTGCCTGTGTTCCTAATAATGTTCGGTAACCTAACAATGGGGACTGCGCCAGTCGGTGTGAGACCAGCTATACGTGCGTCCCGCACTCGGCCAGGTAACAAGACAGAGGCTGATGGAATGCTGTTTATTTTGAGTGATCGGGCAGAAAACTGAGAGAGAAAGAAATTGCATACCATTCCCGCCAACGCCGAGGCTGGCGACAGGCCTAACTGCTGGTCCTCGAGGTGAAGCTAAGTAGCGGAGATTCCCTTGCTCTTCGTGTCAATGCACACTCGTACCTATATAGTACCGAATTGATTAACATTGAGACGCAGTTTTGAGTGGAGACCCGTCGAGGCCTTCTTTCGATATCTTCGCTTCGATCGATAGCCTGTAAAATATATCATCATCTATATTCACGTACTATCAGCATCGCACCGAATTCCGCGCCGATACCCAACTACCGAGGTGGCCTTTGTGTACGCCCCTTGAAAGATATGAGGTGTCCCCGAGGCACGAAAGAGAAGAAAAGCATCGAGTTCAGAAGGCTGCATAGGAATAGCAAAAGCGATGGGTCAATTCCAATTGCGAATCTGAGGGCCTCTCCAAACGCAACGAATTTTATCAAATTGTTCCCCGGACCGAGGGAAAAATCAGACTAAAGGTCTGATAGCGACGCGCTACGGCAGAGCAGGAAGCAGAGAAATTCCAAGAATTTAGACAGGCCGAAATGGTGTGAGGACGCTTGGTGAATTGAACGGGCGTAAAGCGGAGAATCCACACCTAATTCGCATATGTATGGTGCCCAGGAGCGGTGCGGACGAGAATAGGATCCCGTGGACGAGTCACGCGCCTGGCAGCGGCGTAGGAAATAATGGGAAAGACCGACACATGTAAGGAGGGAAATGCACCGGAGAATCCTTCAGGAAAACCGCTCGACGGTGAGCGCGGCAGGAGCGATCGCTACTCGGCCCTACAGAAAGGTCGGCGTCGTCGGAGGATGCGGGAGCGAGGAAAGCTGGAAACGCACAGAGAGGAATCGGAGAGGAAGTATCGCATGCGATGCACACCGACAAGGTGGAATCGCGGAATCGCCCGACGTTGTCTGAGCCAGAAAACGAGAAAAAAGTGTCTGGGGAAGGGTCGACTTGGAGTCGACCGGATGGAGGCATGGCGGCGCACCGGCATCGAACACCATTCGGGAAGAGGGCATCCAAAGTTCGGAAAATCATAATCTGGATGCGCTGGATGGGGCGAGGTCAAGGTTAATGGCTCAAGGAGCGTAAAAGGGAAAACCACATGGGACGGCATCGACGACTTTTAACTCGTAAAATAGGATGAGTGCGCGCGCGAATATGATTCTCGCCCGAATTACGAGTCAAATTTCATAAGCAATAATGGGAAGATCGACGCACGTAGAGACTCGGGAGCTAAATGCAGGGATCCTGAAATGAGGTCGATGCTATCCGGAGAAGGCGTGTCCAAGATTCGGGAATATGCGTCGTCGACGTCGTTGATACTCCCCGCGCGATGACTGTTGAGGACAAACAGCGACGCCCAGCCCTTGATGAACACCATGAAGAACTCCTGAAGTGGGTCAGGGAGCGACGAAGCAAGATATATCGAGCGTAGTGGGACCATCGGGAGAAAAGTGGGTCGTAAGAAAGAGAAACAGGCGGCCGTAGTGGCGATGCACGACGCATCAAACATGCGGCCCGGCTGATCCGCACTCACTCCGCCCCGCTCGACGTATCGATGTACCCAGACAACGACCACCACAATGCAGTCCGACTTGTACCTCGTTCCACGGGTCCAGTATAAGGTCCTCGTTGTCCGCAGCATGCAATCTCGGGCGCCATCCCCTCGTAGTCCTGAATCCGCCCGGCGGTCCTTCAGGCTCCTGAGGACCGCTCTGCATCAGGAAAATCCAAAGTTGCCCCATAGACGAAGGGCAGCTATGGGGGCCTATGGGGTGCTATGAGTGTCTATGAGAATACCCCATACTGCAACGATATACTTACGAACTCATGCTACCTATCCGCTCCTTTGTTCTGATATCGATCTGCTGGCCACTGGCAGGCGTTCGTCCCATAGATTCGGACTCTATCTCGACAGATATCAGCTGTGATGCGTAACAACCTCGTCTCAGTCTCTCATCTCAAACCATCATGACCAGACGCAAAGGCGCCGACAACCCGCCAGTATCCTCGCCTAGACCGTCGCACATCAGCCTAGATGACCTCGAGGCCTTCTTGGAGGTCACACGCTGTCCAGGGTCCATCAGCGGCGATGTTCGAAGAAGCACGCCCGGCGCTGCGCCGCTCCTCGCGCGAGCGCAAACCCAAGAACCCGCCTGCTACCCCGTCCACCCCACAACTCCCGCTCAACGCGTCTTTAGTGAACCCGCCCAACTCGCCGACGTCCAAAACTCGTACCACGCGCAAGGAACCCGTCTAGCGTCCCTCTCGGCAGATCAAGGTCACAGTGCGTGTCGGTACTGGCCGTTCTGCCAACTCGTTCGAAGTTTTCGCCGACGCCCAGGATGCGGACCAGTCAGTAGTTCCTCCCCATAAGGTCACGGCAGGGACGAGCGCAGACCATGATGACAGCGGTGCCCGCGGAAAGCGAGGGGAGGCAGTCACCGAGTCTACTCGTGGTCTGTCTCCACCTCGTGGTGACAGGCAAGTACCCGGTCCTGCCTCCCCCGTAACCGATGCTGCTCCCGCTCCCTCCCAGAATCGCTCAGCTGTTAGGTCACCCTCTACCTCGGCGATCAAGGAGAAACAGGCTGCCTTCCTCGCTCTCAAGGATAACGCTCTCGCCGCCACCTCGCTGGATGATCTCGTGAGCTCTTTTCGCGAACTCGTCACTCTCATTCGCGACCACCGAAAGAGCGGGACGATTACAGCGTGCCTGGATGCTTTGGATGCGGTGCAGTCTCGCCTTGATGCTCACTATGAGTTCCCCCGCGAAGACGAGTCAGCTCACTCCTTCAGCGTGCTCTCGACAGAGTCAGTCTCCGTCCCAATCCAGATACTCGCGGGCCAGCTCCAGGCGCGACACCAGGCTATCCAGGTGCTCAGTAAATCAATGGACTCCGTCAAGACGGCGCACAAGTCTTATGCTACTCCAGTCGCTCCGAGTACGGTTCCGTCGCTCCCCAAGCTTAAATCTGTGCCTATCACGAATGCACCTGACGAGCGCATTCTCCTGCGGTGTGATGGTGATGCCCCACCACTTTTCTCGATGCCTTACCACGAGCTGGTCCCGAAGGTCAACACGCACCTCGCCCCTCTCGGTCTCCCGAAGATTGTGCCTGTCGCTCGAAGGATGGCGGGCTGTTCCTGGTCCCAAACTCTAAAGACGCAGTTCTAGCGCTCATGCTTGGTCTACGTGGGGCCCGGGCGTATTCCTTGGCGCACGGATCGTCCCGCCGGCGGTCTATTCCCATATCCAACTCGACGGCATTCCCTTTGTGGCGGCACCGGAACTTAGTGCCCTGGTAAAGGAACTAGAGGAGCAATACCCCGATCTCGGTCCGGTTGTGGGCGAGCCGACTTGGGTCAATAAACCCCCTAGCGAGACGCATGCGTCTGCGATAATTGCTACGGGCGGTAAACCAAGAATGGCCGGCTCCGTCTTTATCCGCCTACAACCACACGAGAAGGTTGACTTCGCAGTATCCCTTCGTCAACTCAGGCTCGCTGGCTCCGCTCCCACGGTTGTCCGCGCGTTCCCTCACCTGCGCGTCACTCAAAGCTGGGGCTGCTTTAAGTTCGGGCATGTGAAGGCAAAATGTTTGGTCAAGGAAACCAAATGCGGTAGTTGTGGAGAGACAGCGCATGGAGCGATTTTCACTTCAAAGCCGAAATGTCTAAATTGTGGGGGTGAACACCGAGCTGACGCTTTTTCTTGTCCAGCTCGGAAGCGCGTCGCGGAATCCCTTTGTCTACGGGCAATTGACCTCACCGAACACCTAAACGCCACCTCTTCTGTTCCCGCCCTTCAATCGGCGCCACGGCTGCCCGAATCCGTTTAGATGCTGAATCTAGTCCAGATTAATTCGTGGAAGTCACGGAACCCGTTGGAAATCCTAACGTGTGACGACGATTTCGACATCATTTGTGTACAAGAGCCCCATCATAATGAAGTCCTCAACTCACGCGATCACCCGAATTACGCTCCTGTCTACCCCGACGCCTTTGAGGACCACCGTGTCTCAATCTACATCAAGCTTTCCACAATCCCCGCCGCCAATATCTGCCCCTGCCCAGACCTAACAAACTCTAGAGATATTTTGGTCGTAGATCTCACTTTTGGCTCCATCAAAGTCATGCTGATTACAGCCGTTTGCAAAATGGATGACAGTCGGCATAAAAATGAAATAATAACAATTTTTGATCGGGCCCTTTGCCGAGGGCGCAGCCCGGGCAATCCTGCCCCGATCTGCTCGTTTTTGACACCGTTTGAGAGGGATTAAGCAGGGCTTTCGATTAATACCCTGCAAGGCATGTAATTTACGAAATTTGAGGTTGTCAAACTTTGCTTCCAGTGGTTCCAACCCGAACTTGTTTCTCTCATTATTCAATGAAATCGAAACCAAATCTCTTAAGGTCGGGTGCACCGGGAAGGGTATCTGGTGGCATATGCTCGCACCAGGAGAGAAAATGGTTTAGCTCCGAAATGACCGTAGTACGTATAATTACTCAAATAAATCAGTGATTGGCTTGACGGAGAGAATGAAGACCACTGCGACAAAATTTGGTTGGCCGAGGATGAATGCCAGGCTTACAGCTCTCGACCCCGCCCATAAACTACCAGATCCAATGAAAACTGACGGAGCATTGAGCAGAACAAGATTTGGTTGGAAACACTGGACGCAAATTTTGAGCACCCCAATTTTGGAAATTACAGGCTGCGCTGGGTACGAGTCGGAAGCCCTGGCTACGCCCTCTAAAATGGTATCCGAACTAAATGAATCCGTTGAGAATTGGATGAGATATGCGGTCAGAAAAAGGTCCCATCAAAAGTTGTTCTTTTATTTATTTTGGGCCGACTGTCATCAATTGTGCAAACGGCTGTAACCTCTATAATGATTCCACGACGCGTGCAGGTGTAAAGCTCCTCCGCCGACTCCTCCCAAAACTCGACCCGTCCTCTAGGATACTGGTGGTTCTCGACTCGAACTCGCATCACCCCCATTGGGACTTGCTAACGAAGACACCGCTCTGTGAAGCCGACTTTGAGCTCCATGATCTCCTCTTGCTTCACGGTCTCCTTCTGGTAACACCTCCCGACGTCCCTACCCACTCTGCCGGCAATGTCATCGACCTGGGCTTCAGTTCTCCATCGCACGTGGCGGGCCACTCGTTAAAGAGGTCCTCCGGTGGAAAAATGTTACACCATTTGGTATGTTCATTACTTGAGCAACTCTCCTCTTCTCACTCTTCCCAGCGGTGCCCCACGTTCTCGTGACCGACGACGAATATCGTGGCTATAGGCTTCCCATGGGCTCAATTGTCATCGGAAACACATGGTCAGCTACTGATTTTCCACGGATCTGGTGCCATGGGCTAATATTCTGGTTGGAAATTACAGGGCCATTCTGCACGATGAGGTCTTTCGGCTACTTGTCGCTGGGTTTGGACTCACCGCAGCGCTTCTCAGGCTATGTATCCCGATCCGTATGCTTTCAAACCGGAGCGTTTCTTGGTCGATGGCAAACTCAATCCAGCCGCGAAATACCCAGACTCAGCCTTTGGGTTCGGACGAAGGTAGGGATCTAAAAGTACTCCCTTCCCACTTCATATGTTCAACGTCGAGCTCAGACTCTGCCCTGGAAGGCACATGGCTACCTCGTCTATCTGGATCACGGTGGCGTCTATCTTGGCTACCTTTAACATAGGCAAGGCCGTCGACGACGAAGGGCACGTCATTGAGCCCTCCTACGAATATGTGTCGGGTGTGATAAGGTACAAGGCCAGGCGTTGCTATCCATCGTATGCTTATTGCGTTGCAGCACACCCCTGCCATTTAAATGCTCCATCACACCGCGGTCGCCGGAAGTCGTTGCGCTTATTCAGGGCAAGTTATGAAGACCTGGTTTGGGTAAATTCGGGCGAAATATGTTTCTGATGAATGAGACGAGGAGGTGACAAGCATGCGAGCGCGCTGAAGCCGTAAGTTGGCTTCGGACCGCATCACAACGCAATCTCGAATAAACAAGACGCCGATCTCTTTCTGACAGCACTATTTGTTAAAATGTGGACTCCTAGAGGACTCGAAAGACTCAGATAGACCCGCACAGATGAGGGGGAACGCTAAGATTGCAGATCCAGTACATAGTGTTTGTACGTATTAGATATCAGTAACGTAGCCATTGAGCAGGATAAGCGAATGATTAACAACACTATTCTTATCACACCATATTTCCTCTCTTGCTCGCACCAAACTAATGGTGTCGCTCATAATCTATCCACTTTCACTTCCCTGTCTGTTCACCACCTGCGATCGAGCTCCAGATCGTGTGCCGACTTTAATCTTGCCATATTTGTGTTTCCTCCCGCCTTCCATCCACTCCATTTATACTTTTCCAACAAGATTTTCTGGCGTACCTCCTTTGCTCCTACCCTCGATTCGAGCCCTTGCCTCAATTTATCGAGTGCATTTGCGCACTTTTCGCGATCTCAGCCCCGATCCATGCCTCCCATCCCTTTCTGCCTATATTTCCTGCACTATCTGCACCCAAAGGTCCCCAAATCCATAATAGGTATTGATTATCTGCCAGTTTACTTTCTTGGCACTCCCCTACTTTCTTGTATATGTACTCGTCCCATTCTACAATATAAAACACTTTTGGATTTCCCCAAAGTACCTCACTAAGTCTTGTTTTCGCCTCGCTCTCGCCCCCGCCTCTGCTCTCGCACACCGCTCATCGTTTACACCTACGACGATCATCTTCTTTCCCCATCCTACTCAGTACATCCGCCATATTGGCCGCACGGTTACCTGTCACGGTACCAGGCTTGATTGTTCGCTCGCACTTTTTAATCTCCACTGTCCTTCTCTGTGCTGCTCACCTATTTTAGGTTTGTTCGCACTCGGCCGGTCAGTTGGCGTGTCAGAGGTAATGCAGAACAATTTGTAAAAAAATTTATTATAAACCCCATTGGAATTCGGTGAGCTGCATGCTCGCTTGCCTCCTGGTTGCACAATAGTATCCTGAGTGCAATTGAACTATCGACGCTACTACGCCGCAACTGCCTCTATTATCCTTCGTCCTTGAACGGGGGAGAGGTGACTCTTGCAACCAAGTCTGATTGGATCTTCGTTTTCATTCGTCTCAGTGTCCACACCCCAAATAGTAAGTTGATTAAAATATCATCGGTGCCACCTCGCATGTACATCCTCCCTCTTTCGGTACCTGATTGTTAGGTGCCGGTACGACGCCCGGGCTCACATTACATATTATCTACCGGTGTAGTGTACTGTTAGTCTCCAAGGACGTCGCCTGTTATATAAAGTACTGTACAGTTTATACGGCTTTACTTTTTACCTTTACTCTACCACATCGACGACTCTATATACAACGAATACAAACATTGTGCAGGTTCTTCGCGTGTGCTCTACTGAGTGAAAAGTCATCCTTAACACTGATATCCTTGGTCTAAAAATCCACACACAGATCACCTGTGAACGGCTGATGGATTTTCCAAGTTGCGCGCAGAACAGGGGAAACCTAACATAGAGAGATTAAAGACTAGTTTGTCGTTTCGTGAGGTGGGAATAATTACATACAGTGACTGCAGATTGAGGGTAGCTCGCGCTCTGGCTCCCATGGTGAGCTCTATATCGCGTACGCAGCCCGCCGCTTTACATGCCGTGAGCGGCTCGATACGTGCAAGGACACTGAGCACTGTGTCAAATTCGAACCAGTCCGTGCCGTTTACCAAAAGAAATCGACTTTGGCCAGGCCGGATATCCGCATTATTGCGCACTGCTATCATACAAGGGCTCCAGGGAAGGGTGCAAGTCGTTCCAGTCCATTTGCATGCCGAGCGTGATACCGTCTTGACACTGAGGGGGATACGACTCGAAGATATCTACGTATTGGTCCCAATACGAATATTGCATTCGTATCTCGCGCACGGTGGTGTGCAGGTTGTAGTGGAGCGACAATTAGTATTTTCGTATTTCCGGTGCCCCTTGTGCTGATGATCTTGAATCTGGGATGAAATTAGGCGTGCTATTACAATGGGGCCTAATTGCGGACTTTGAATTCGAATCACGAGCCGAGTTTCATGTACGACGCGTTATTTCATGTGATTGTTGCATAGCATAAGTTGTCGGATGTGTGTGTGTGTAAGAGGGTCTGCCTCATCATAATTCTGCTAGCATCAATAATCATCGAGTTCAAGTCGTAGTCCCAGTTTCAACTGACTGACTCATACAAGAGGTGTTGTTGAGTACCTTAGTTTAACAATTTAACAATTTGAAAAGCATACCTTGCAAGTATAGAAATTATGTGGTAAGATGTAGGTAAGATGGGAAACACGTACTGACATACCTCGAGGTTGAAAGAGACGCGTGGCCTCTGGATCTTGCCGATGCGGGGACAGGAGCAAATATGACACAGGACACACCAGAATTTCCAGAACCATCGCTCGCCTCCGGGCCCACCTTCCGTGTCCACCATCGAGATACCTGCAGAGCGTGAGTCAGGATGACCCTATAAAGAGCGGAACGAGGTGATGTGAAAAGTGATGTGAATGGAGGGTGGGAATGACTTACGAACGGGGAAAGTGTACGCCCACCAGCTCGCCGACCGCCTTCCCTGCATGTGTCCGCCCGCACGTCTTCTGTAGATGCATCGGTGAGAGATGAAGGACGACTAAGCGACATGCACGCACCATACAGCAGGCACCGTTCCCGCCGCCGAACCTCACACATCGACTTCGGAGGAGCGTCAGATCGAAGTAGGTGTGCATGATGGAACTCACCGATGTGCCTCTCACATCCCACCACTTATTACCGGTCCTCGCCCCGCGCCTGGAGATGTGTTACGGCGCCTGCTCGCGCTCGCGTCACTCGAGGCGTAGCGCTCGAAACGCATCCTACATGCGGGCGTCATCAGGAGGGACATCGGGGCGATGGGAATAAGTCGATGCGCATGCGGCTTTCACACCCCCAGCCAAGTACGGGCCGACCTCGTCGTACGCGGAGGCTTGGATGGCGAGGGTTGCGCGCAAGAACGGGATATCTGTTAGAGTAATCCCGATAGAAATCAAAGACGCACCGCCGAAGCATAGCTGCAACTCGCGGAAGCTTCATTCGGGTGAGAGTAGGAACGACGTATGGGGTGGAGCGATTCATCGTGGGGCTGGCTTGGATAAGATTTCTGCGCGAAATGCATCCTTGCCATGAGCCTCGTCAGGCGCCAATGCGGCGCAAGTCTGAGCGGGACCGTGATGAGCGTTGCGAGTTTCTCGATCTGAAGGTGAAATCTGTTAGCGCTCGCCTCCCACGTAAGATTCGATTCCCGCACCCGTGTTCCATGCGTGGCGGTCTAGCGGAAGCTACAACGTCTCTGCAGTCAATGTTATAGGTCAAAGGTATACAGTGGCGGAGTGAGACGCCTTGGATACCCCACCTTGAGCGTGTTTCGCCATCAATGTTTGACGCGAACAAGCGACGTGACGGATGCAATTTGGACGACTTTGTTTTGCGACTTCGGAAGTGGTACGTAGTTTGGGGGGGATGAAATAATGGCTGTGGAACGAAGAGTTTCTCGTCAAAGACGACATGATGGAGAGAAGGGAGCGGGGAAGTCGGAGCGGAGTTTGAAGGTCCCGGGTATAGCCGACAGCACCCAAAACAGCTCCGCGCCCAATAAAAATGGTGGAATACTAAGTCGAATGTGCGACCAATACATGGCAAATACATGGTGTATTGGCCGAATAGTGTGCGTCCAATATTTGTCGGATACATCGTGTATTGACCAGATTCTGGCCCAAGAGGTGAGTGATTGTAAAGTCCATGACAGAGACCTCAGTTTGTCGCCATCACCTGTCAAGGAGGGGGGGGGGGGGGGGCAAGTATGTACGCAGCCGATATGGCAGTTTCGATCATCTGGAGTTCATTCATGTCTGCTTTGGCTTTTCGACCGAGATTATGTTTCCATGACATCGCCATCACCCGCCGAAAGTCTTGCCGAAGTTCGCTGAAATGTGTTGCAAAATCTATTGCACTACATACAGAGCGAAACAAATTATTTCATGTACATAGAGCCGTAGATAATGTATGCAAATAGGGGGGGGGGGGGGGGGGTAGGAGAAATCTCAGGAGGATTTGAGGACGTCTTTGAGCCGAAATAAAAAGTCCGATGAAAGTCGGTCGGTGATCTCGGACTTCCCGATTTGGGGGGTTGTCAGAGAGGTCTGTGTTAAGATCGGGATGATCGCTCACCTATTGTTCTGGCCGCTGAATGTTCGCCTCAAACTCCTGTGAACTCACATCAAACACTCAATATTCTTTCATTTTCGAGTGCTGCCCAGATGAACGGCCCGGACTCCGGATTAACGCGATCATCGTGCCCACATGATCGCGGACAAAGATGAAGATCAAAGATCTAGCGATCGATATCAATGATCAGATATATATAATACGTGTCTCTTTCGCTCGCTAGCATCTTCCTGCGCTCGAGCCCCTCCACAGTATAGTTACTTGGTATCCTCAGCCGAACCCAGAACTTCCCGATAAACATCTTCATCATGGTTGCCGGTCAAACGGCGCCGCCGCGCGGGTACGTGGGACTCAGACATGCGAAATCCACTCTGATCACAGATTGGCATTTCAGGCATAGCGTACAAATATCAAGTGAGTGCGTGTATGATCTCGCTCTTCTGCTTCTGACTTGCTGGTTTCTAGGTATATCCACGACAGTAGGCGGCACCCAAAAGGCGAAAGATCTCTCCGTGAAAGTGGATTTGGGTGGGGTGAGGATTGAGAAACGGCAGTTCAAGAATGCACTCTCATCTGAAATCCGGTTCAGCCCTCCATGGTACGCAATTGGTCAGAAATCAAGTACTGAATGATGACAGTGTTTTTGTTCTTGCGTAGTTCTATTGACGGCGACTCCACTCTAAGCGTGCAGTTGTGCAAGAGTAGTTTCATTCGAGACACCGTTGTTTTGACTAGGATGAATTTCACCGTTCAGATGGCTCAGAAAATCCTCGGAGACCTTACAGAGGTTAACGGTAAACTTTGTCGTGACCTTTATATTCCGTGCATTCATTTAGGTAACAGATCACCTCGTCGGCTCCGACGCCCAAGCGGAATTTCGCCTCAGTTTCAGCATGGTGAGCGGTCGTTGGACTCCTGTGTCCCATCCCTGACTTAAACCCCGCCAGAAACCAAATGCGACCGAGGATCTCATTCTTGCAGGTGTCGAGGTGGCCGATAACTTCAAGAGTATTCTGGAGCGTTTGGGAACCGGCTACAAATTCATAGAGACATTTCTCTCAATTGGTAGCGAGGTAAGTGATTCTGGGCTATCGTTTGTGAACGATCGATTGACACAGGGAATAAATACAGCTTCATCCGATTGCGAAAGCAGTTCTTGTGAGCGTTGAACAGGTGAAAAAGGTGTGTTTACCACCATCAGTATAACCTCTATTTCTAATTCGAGAGAATCCAAGCTTTTCCAAGTGCAGGATAAATGCGAGAAGGAAATATGTGATCTGGTAGGCGAGATGGCCGACTCGCTACACTGCGTAGCCGATGTTCGGCAGTTTGCGAAATCAGAGCAACTGCTGAATACTTTAGAAGAGGTCGATCCTCTCATACGTGACACAGCCAATTTCATCTCCCAATATAGCTCTTTCTCTCTTACAAGTGGGTGGAATAATGGCTTGCTCATTTGCCATGCTAATCCCAGAACATCGTAGGAAGAGTTTTATCTTTGAACTTCAGTGATAAAACCGGCAATGAACTCGCATCACTTATTGAACGCTTCACTTCCTTCAAGCGAAGATTTGACAGGGGTGTCACTGCACATACTGGCCTAACTGTAGAAGAAATCAAGACACAGCTGAACTTGATATTGGATGACTCTAGTGCGCATATCTCATGGTTTGGTTTCAACAGCAGAACTAATATGCAATAGTTTTCCGAGAAGAAACTGCACTTTTAAGGACTCTCAAACCAGGAATCTCAGAGATTCGGCGGGGTCAAGAAGGGTGCATGGAAGGCACTCGTGTTGACATCCTCAATGTCATTGATGAATGGGTTAATGATCCTGAAGGCCCAAATATCTTTTGGCTTCACGGCCATCCAGGGACTGGGAAATCTGCAATTGCTGCTAGCATCAGAGGTCGGCTGCTAAAGACACACCAATTAGGATCCAGTTTCTTCTTTCGGCGCGAGGATTTTTCATCTCAGACTCCAGAGGCTCTTTGGTGCTCAGTCGCCTATGATCTGGCACAGAAATTTACAGACATTCGCCGTGTGGCACTGGGGAAACTGAAGTCTCAGGAGATTGTTCCGAATATCACCAGCCACGATGAAATATTTGACAAACTCATTGCAGCACCTCTGACTCTCTCTTCTGATGAGATTCCGGGAAGCCCTTTGGTGGTAGTCATTGATGCTCTTGACGAATGTGGTGGCCTACAGGAGGCACAATCATACCAGAAGCAGGTCTTGTGGGCTCTACGCCAGTTGCTCCCACTGCGGATCAAGATTTTTGTAACAAGCCGCAATGAAGGAAACATTGAATCTGTACTCGGAACAGGTGGTCCACAATGCAAAATTCTTGAGGTTGGCGAGAGTGTTACCCCAAACTCATCACTGGACATCAAAAAATATTTGAAGAAAGGCTTCAACGAGATTCTGGAGGAATTTACAACAATTGAGGAGCCCTGGCCAACAGAATCAGATTTGCAAATCTTAACAGATGCTGCTGCTGGACTATTCATCTGGGCAAGCACTGTCTTGAACCTTGTAAGGGATGGAGATCCTACAAGGGATCTTGAAGCAATCCTCAGCATGATTTCCTCTCAAGGAATGCATATGAGCCCCAATATGGATCTTTTGGGGAATCTATATGGGACAGTCTTGGCTTCAAAATTCAAAACCCAGGACCAGATCAGTCGTTTCATGAGAGTAGCTGGGGCTGTAATTGCAGCACGAACTCCACTTTCCTCAGAAGATTTAATAGATCTGCTATCACCCCTCAGTCACAGAGATTCAGAGAAACTCAACCAAACAGACCTCGAAACAATCTGCAGAAAGTTGAAGTCTGTTCTTGACACTAGCTCAGGTCTACGATTTCTGCATCAATCATTTGTGGACTTTCTCATTAACCTGCCCTCTGATTCCCAATTTCACTGCAAAAAGACGGCTCATGAAGAGAGGCTTGCAGTTGCTTGTCTCACAATCATGCAACAGAAGTTGCACTTCAACATGGGAAATATACAAACATCATATTTCTGGAACCAAGATATACCCTCTCTAGCAGACCAGATTGCCCCGGTGGTCTATTATAGCTCCCGATTCTGGGCCACTCATCTCCTGAACACTGGAGGTGGGGAAGCACTGATCCTACAAGTGCACAATTTCATGCACATCCAACTTCTGTTTTGGCTGGAGGTAATGAGTATCAGAGGAGAAGTAGGTACTGCTTCTATGTCATTGGATTCTTTGCTCACATGGAAGCCAGTGAGTGTGATTCCTTTCACTTGTGATAATACAGCTGATCAGTTTCCAGTTAAATGACAACCAGGAGCTGAGGAGGTTGACAAAAGATAGTTTGTCCTTTGTCCGCTCCTATGCAACCCCAATTGCAATGTCAGCTCCCCATATTTATCTATCAGCCCTTGCTTTCGCGCCACAGAACTCCCTCATAAATAAAATATATTCACAGCGAATATCAGGAGTGATCAAAATCAAGGCTGGTGATAATCTGGCTTGGCATCCACTTCAGGCAGTTTTTCATGGCCACATGAGGTGTGTCACCACTGTTGCCTTTTCTCATGACGGCAAGTTGGTCATCTCGGGTGCCGATGACCACACCGCTCGAATCTGGGATGTAGAGACCCACCAGTCGGTTGGGACACTCACTGGCCATACAGATACTGTGACTTCAGTTGCCTTCTCCCTCCACGATGGGCAGATCCTTACGGGGTCCTGTGATGGCACAATTCGGATATGGGATGCCACAACTCACCGACAGGTTCCTCAGACATTAAAAGGCCACACCAATAGTGTTCTATCTGTAGCTTTCTCCTCTAACAACAAGTACATTGTCTCAGGCTCTGGTGACAACACAATCCGGATCTGGGATTATGAGACTCACCAGCAAATTGGGGAGACCCTCACAGGCCACACAGATATGATCAGATCTGTAGTGTTCTCTCCAGATGGCAGACTTGTAATTTCAGGCTCACACGACTGCACTGTTCGAATCTGGGATGCAGAGACTCATCTACAGATTGGGGACCCACTCACTGGGCATACAGGACATATCAGATCGGTCGCCTTCTCGCCTGATGGCACACATATTTGTTCAGGTTCACATGACCGTACAGTTCGAATATGGGATGTGAAGACCCACAAGCAGGTCGGAGTGCCCTTTACTGGCCACAGAGGTTATGTTGCATCTGTTGCTTTTTCCCCTGATGGCAAGTTCATCGTTTCAGGCTCCGATGACCGCACAATCCAAATCTGGGATGCAGGAAGCCAGGATGAGGTATGGGAGACCCTGGATGGTCATGAATATCCCATCAGATCTGTGGCCTTCTCACCCAATGGCAAGCATGTAGTCTCAGGAGGCAACGACTGTGAGGTTCGGATTTGGAACACAGAGACCCAAAATGAGGTTGGAGATTTGCCCAGCGGCCACACACATGGTGTGAGATGTGCTGGCTTCTCCCCAGACCAGAAGTACATCGTGTCTGGCTCTGACGACCACACAATTCGACTTTGGGATGCAGATACACACCAGCAGGTTGGGGAGCCATTTACTGGCCACACAGACTCAGTTACATCTGTATCCTTCTCCCACCATAGGGAGTATATTGTCTCGAGCTCTTGGGATTGCACAGTTCGAATCTGGGATATAAAGACTCATCAGCAGATTGGAGCAACAATGTCTGATCTCACTGCTGTTATGTCTGCTGCATTCTCTCATGATGACAACTATATTGTTTCAAGCTCTCTCATCATTCGGATCTGGAACACCAAAACCCAGAAGCAGGTTGGAGAATTGCCCAGTGGCCAATGGCATACACAGTGTGTCACCTTTGTTGCCTTCTCTCACGATGGCAAGTGGGTCGTCTCATGTGCAGATGACCGCACAGCTCGAATCTGGGATGTAGAGACTTACCAGCACATTGGGACACTCACTGGCCATACAGATACTGTGACTTCAGTTGTATTCTCCCTGGACGACCGGCAGATTTTGTCGGGCTCATGCGATGGTACAATTCGGATATGGGATGCCACAACACACCAACAAGTCGGACCGACATTTACTGGCCACACCGATAGTGTTCTATGTGTAGCTTTTTCCAACAACACCAACTGTATTATCTCAGGCTCTGGCGACAACACAATCCGGATCTGGGATCCCAAGACCCACCGGCAAATTGGGGAGGCCCTCACAGGCCACACAGATATGATCAGATCTGTAGTGTTCTCTCCAGATGGCAGACTTGTAATTTCAGGCTCACACGACTGCACTGTTCGAATCTGGGATGCAGAGACTCATCTACAGATTGGGGACCCATTCACTGGGCACACAGGACATATCAGATCGGTCGCCTTCTCGCCTGATGGCACACATATTTGTTCAGGTTCACATGACCATACAGTTCGAATATGGGATGTGAAGACCCACAAGCAGGTCGGAATGCCCTTTACTGGCCACAGAGGTTATGTTGCATCTGTTGCCTTTTCCCCTGATAGCAAGCTCATTGCTTCGGGCTCCGACGACTGCACAATACAAATCTGGGATGCAGAGAGTCGGGTCCGGATAGGGGAGACACTCAATGGCCACACATATCCCGTCAGGTCTGTTACCTTCTCCCCAGATGGAAAGCATATTCTTTCCGGGGGAAACGACTGCACAGTTCGAATGTGGAACACAGAGACCCAAAGGCAAGTTGGGGAATTTCGGACTCATGGCCACACACGCTGTGTCAGATCCGTCATTTTTTCCCCGGACAGCAAGTATATTGTCTCCGGCTCTGAAGACTACACGATTCGAATCTGGGATGCAGACACACATAGGCAGGTGGAGAAAACACTTACTGGCCACACAAATTATGTTGTGTCTCTTGCCTTCTCTCATGATGGCAAGCGTGTGGTTTCGGGCTCTTTTGATTGCACAATTCGAGTCTGGGATGTGGATACTCATCAGCAAATTGGAAAGACAATTGCTGGCCACATGTCTGCTGTTACATCTGTTGCCTTCTCTCACGACGACACCCGCATTGTCTCTGGCTCCGTCGACCGCACAGTTCAGATGTGGGATGTTGCAACATACCACCAGGTTGGGAAGACGTTTACTGGCCACAATCACACCGTAACATCTGTCGCTTTCTCCTCCGATAGCAAACGTGTAGTATCGGGGTCCCAAGACTGCACAATCCGAATTTGGGAAGCAGAGATACAAGACCAATTTAGTGCCTCTCACCGTGAGTTCCACCATAATTTCCATATTATAACTTACCATGCCGCTCCAGTCCTGCGCCACGGGCCTGTCAACATTCTTCAATCCGACAGAAATTATTTTTCTCCATTGGTCACTCTGAGATCAAACGACTGGCTGGTTGGTCCGAACAATGAGCGCCTTCTGTGGATTCCCGATCACCTAAAACGCAGGTTGCCTTTATATCCTCTCATGGGCATCTGTGGTGGTGCAACTATGATCCAATTTGACACTTCCGACTTCCATCACGGAGAGCAGTGGACAAGATGCTGGACTGATCATTCCAAGTCGGTCTAGCTGCTCCGCGCCTTATATGTTTCCCTCCGAACATCCCAGGTATAGCTTTATTCATCACTTCCATCCTAGCCTGTTTCCACTCATGCATCATTCCGGGCTAGAGATCATTTAAACGACGGGGAGGTGAATAGTCAGTTGGTGTGTGAAATATGAACAATTAGCTACCGAGTAGAACTTTATTTTTTCTGGTTTGTGAATCATTTATTCCCCTGAATCAGTGCCCTTCTTCTCTCACCAGTGTCAGAAACCTAAGATGAGCTGAATCATGTCGAAGTGGGTGAGAAGTTGGTCATTGATACCGCACAAAGGTGTAATAGTTAAACGGTAGCGATCCAAACATAGTTTGGGAATAGACAATGCTATCGCCCTCCAGGAGCTGTAGATAGTGATGGAGACTCAAGGAGGTTTGGGCATAGATCGGTAGTAGTCCATGATTAAATCGGTATGACAGTTTTCCTCTGGCAGGCATAGTGGATAAAAATCTCAGGAGATTTCGACCGAATAGTACTTCTGTGTTGAAGGTACTCATATCGGAGTCCACAGCTTCTTCGATCTCTTGAGGCGCGCCAGGAGGTGGTCGATGGATAACGGAGCCGTAGGTTTTCATTGCCACTGCGGAGGCTAAGAGTCCGTGAGGTAATATGATACAGAAGCGAGAGGAAGAGAACAATCTGTATCAGTATTGCACAGGACGAGACAGATTTGAGTGCTTTCAGTAGCACGGACTTTTAAACGTTAATGATTTAACAAACTTATGTAAAGTTGGACCGCGGTTCATGACTTTGTATTCGAGGGTGTGACGTGGTGTCGAGCAGAACTACGGGGTATGCACTCGCGATCCTGATGCGACATGTAAAATCCACAGAGTTTTTTACGCAGACACGCAATGAGCTTCATGCCGCGGAAAATAGTGCCGAGCAAGTCAACCACAGGAGAATCGCTTTCTGGCGTTATTCCAGCGCGGGAAGAATCGATTCCGGCTACAACTGGGTTTTTACTCACTAGACGGGAATCGGCCAATCGTTACTGTGTTTCGGGGTTGGAAGTACGCATCGTGCACCTCCTCGGCGCGTTTATTCAGAACAAAACCTGGGAGATCTAAGAGTTACGGCAGTCAACCAACGCCACATGTGGGGCCTCGTGTAGCATTCTACCAACTTAGGCGAGTGGTCCCCATCCTCGTGCGCGGGATTGGTGCACGGAGTATCAGGGAGGGGGCGTGCAGACTGAGAACGCAGGGAATATCCGGGTAAGCGGTAAGACTACCATGTATTCCACGCAGGCGATCCAATAGCTGTCCTCCTTGCCGCCGTCGGAGGATAAAAGTTGAAGATAAACGGGATCGTGGTCCCCTGAAGGGCAGGTACATACAAAGACATTCACGTTGGGAACAACGGTGGTGCCAGAACGTCGCTGCGGAAACGTAGATGAGGATGAAGGGATGAAAGCGAGCCAGGTCAGTGAGACGCACACGCCACGCTGTACCCGTCTTTCGCGACGCGCGCTTCGCAAGATATTTCGGTTTGGGGATGGTGGCGCGACGCAGAATTTCGCACGCTTCGCAGACGGCGCGTGTGTGGTACTGTCGGGATCGGGACGCGGAGACACTGAACAGGAGTAGAGTATCAGTACGGCGTCTGCACGGAGGGCTTCCAAATACGCCTCATGATAGCCGCGCGCGTCTAGCGAATCGTGCGACATGGCAGCAGGGGGTGTTTCCACGTGCGGAATCGTCAACGCTTCGGAACCACGACGCCATGGTGCGTGCTCGTCGAACATTGTGATCAAAGTAGGTTTTCGCGCCTCGTCCGCGAGACGGCCCGCGTTTTCCGCGGCAGTCAGCCCGGTTTCGAGCATGGCGGCTTCCTTTTCGAGCTTCGCGACTTTCGAGTCGAGGTATGTGGAAACACAGCGCGCGTTCGTCAGAGAGTCTTCCGCGCGTCGCCGCGCCTCGTCTGCTAGCCGGCGCGCGTTTTGGGCAGCAGTGAGCTGGGTTTCGAGCGTCGCGATTTTCGATTCCAGGTATGTGGAGAGCCAATGTGCGTTCTGGATGGCTGAGGCAGCTTCGGGGGTAGAGTTCGACGCCATGCGCAGAGAGTCGGAGGAAAAGACGTGATGGTCACGGCCATGTGCCGCGCAATCACCTTCAAGTCACATTGACCCGGCGACTCCCGCGCCGGGCCGCCAACATCCGCGTCAAGCTTGCTTTCTCTGAAGTTTTTTCGTCCACCGTCGAATGACAGTGGAAGTCCTGACACGGTTTAACAATTCAAGGCCGTCACCGCTCAGACGTACCATTTCAAGACCCCCAAGCGCAATATCACCTTAGTCTCTCGTAGGCAGACACTTTAAACATACGACGCTCATCCTTCGCGTGTTAAATAATATCACCTATATTCGATTAGTGCTCAACACGGGCGGAAATGTTTCCTGCAACGAGGGCAGCGCAGGATCCTCAGAGTGGCCAGAGTCACCGCGATCGACGGTGCATGGGTTCGTACGTACCGGAACACCGATTTTATTACCATGTCGGAGGTAATATTCGAGGAAACAGCGTCAGGCCCTATGTTCTTTTCACCAGAAGAATGTATGAGATCCTACTACAGTAGTTGGAACCAGTCTTTCCTGTGTCAACGGACTGAACCGATTTCCCATTGTTAATCGAACAAGAACATACCCTGGGTTGGCTTCAGTCCCTGCACAATTCAACTGCGAGAACAAGTCAATATATTGCGGCACCTGAGAGAACTCGGAGTGAAGTTTGCGAGAACGCTGAGGAAACCCGGGGTGATCGATGAATAAGGACAATTTGAATGGAATTCACAGATAGACACCATAGGAGCCCTGCGAATCTGGAAGTAACGTTCAAAGTTTTTTTCTAAGATATCAGTGGTGAAGCAGAGGCAAGATAGCCATGCAGGTGCCCGCAGATCAGTAACCAGAGTCTAGAGAATAGTGCTTGCATACTAGAAATATTCCGTTAAGCCTATGTAATTTAATCCAGTGCTGTGAGGCAAAATAGACGCTGCATGTTAACAACCGTACCGCTGCAGGGCGCACCCTGCAGGACTATACAATGAAAACCACACGGCATAAAGAGAGCAAGAAGTTTGAACATCTCTCCGAGCAGCCCGAGGTCGGTTGGGACGTGACCGCGGCAGAAGATGCATAACATAAATATAACCGCGCACGTGAATCATTTGGACTCTCAAAAATCGCAGAAAGGCGATTAAATTGATCAGATCGGACGGAGAGTTGCGAAGCATCTTGACACGGCTGTACGAATTCCAGTGCATAAATATTTCCCACTGGCAAAAAACAGACGTTGGCCTCCGCGGGGTCCTATTTCACAGGCTATGGAAATTTAGCTACAACTTCGACAAACCCGTCCCTGTCACCGATCGGTGCGATTGTAACCTGCTTTCTGCGTTCCTCTTTGATGTTTTTCTTTGCCAGCCCATGGAAGGTGTCTCCGATTCCCCCAGCCGACGCTGCTGCTATCAGCAACATTGGATCGCCCGGATCGAAATCCGCGTGCCGAATCGCCATTACGGCCCCGCGGTTCTGGTACGTGGCGAAGGCCACGATGAGGATGGATGCAACGCCAACGAAGGTGGTCGGGAGGAGGATGAGGATATTCCATCCGGCTTCATATGCCCACCCAGGAGTCGTGGTCATCGCTGTGCCGTTGGCTTGGCGTGTCATATTTTGCAATGGGGTGCCGCCCAAGGGCCCGTCGGCTGCCGAGAGGTTGTGTTTCAGCGCCTCCGTGAGTAGACATAAGTGTTCGATGGACAAAGAAGTGCGCGTTCACTCACTGTCCCGACAAATTCGATAGCTCCCCGAATGTACGCCTCCTGAGGCACGAAAGTCAGCGTCATTATTGTTCTAATAGACGGACGAAGTTACCCAGATGGATGAATAGGATAACGGTGGATTCACGTTTTGATTTGTGTAAATCGCAGTGACCGCGTCGCCGACGCGGTCCCGCGATGTGCTCTGTCCGGACCCAAGGAGTTGGTCAAGGGCCCACATTGCTGCCCATCCTATCCCACCCGCGTCGTCGCTAGGCGGGGAGTTCGGGTCTCGCTCGGACGATACATAACCGTTCGAGTAGCTGGTGGTCATATTTTGAATCTTGGGAGTGATTTGGCATAATAGTGTTCCACCACCGGGAACGATGCTATATGTGCCCCAGCCGTCTATGATCAATGCTGGGACAGAAGGTCAGTAGAAGCCGCGCGGAATGACTGAATATCTACAATATGTTGTGGTTCCTGGTTGATAACTGCCCGGCATCGGACAAAACAACGAAAATAGGGTATTAAAATCTTTATCTGATAGCAGGGCTGCTTGGCAATGAACGGAGCGGGAAGAGGACCATTAGAAGCGGTTCTGCAGAAGTTCTACATGCGTACTTTTCTCCAAATCATTTCCGAGGCACGTACTGCGGATTGTGACCCAGAAAAGACTAAACGTGTCATATGTAATGTTCCCTGATATAGATCGAGACAGTGGAGGATTTGACTCGGAATTGAGGTCCTGAGGCTGACATGAAACTGCGGCCGTCAGTCCCTGTTGACTCATCGAGATGTTCGATGAGATATTGAAGGCAGGGAGCGACTGGGTGTTCGCCGTGAAGAGCGGGGGTAAGCTCCCCGTTGCAGGGTCCGCGTTGAATCGAATAGGATAAATCCCTCCTACATTCGGCGTTCGGCGTTCAGTGGGATTCCTGGACGTCAGAAACGAGATAATGACCGACCCGTAGAAGACCTATATGTGTTGCCCGCGAAACCCAATACCATGGGATAACCGACCATCGAATTTGCGCTACTGGCACCACTGGTGTCCAGGATAGAGAGCATGGACGAGTACACTACGAATGAGTCAGACGCCGCCAGTGACTTGAGATAAGAGGACCCACGGTAAGGCGCAATCGCCGACGTATTCCACCACAACTGATCAAACTGGTTATTGAACGCGTCGGTCATAATATCCAGCTCCGTGGCCTGGACCGACGTGTCAACCACGATGTTGATCGGAGTCAGCAGCGTGGACCAGCTGGCAAAACAATCTCAGCTATGAACTCATCACGGACGAGATACGGCACATGCCTGGAGGTTTGCTGAAAGGTGGTCCCCCAAAACACGGCGGCTACGATAACCCACTTGACTTCACGGAGCTCAAATATGGGCTTTTGCTGGGAAATCGAGATTGCAAAGTCGAGGCTCGAGAGGGTCATCGGCCGCGTGAGGTACACCACGATAGCGTGCCGGACAGCCTGCGATAACAAACTGCGAAGGAATACGTTGAAGAGAATGTGTACAGTGCCACTGAGTCAACGTACTATGAGGAGCATGCCGACAGTGCCGACGCGAGGATTGTGAACACATAGGTCGTGTATAGGGGGTACTTCTGAAAAGTATTCGCGATGATGAATGGCGCCGCGATCTGTCCGCGTGCGCGCACCACGCCGAGGAAACCCCATGAGAGTGCGAGAAGCAGCGCTTGTCCGATGATGACGGCGAGCGGCCATTTAAGACGGCTGCATTCAGTCGCTTCAGTCCGGTCTGTAGGCCAATGCAACGCCAAAACGCACCGTGTATACTCCTCCACGATCTCGAGGCTCTTTGAATCCCATTTTGATTCTGTGGGTGAAATAAGGGGTCGTTTTTCCATTAGGCTCCACTGGTCGGCAGTGGCGGGATTGGTGGAGTCAAGATCAATCTCCTGAACGCTACTACCGACTGAGCGAGGTGGCAAAATATGATCGGGGACGTTGGCCATGCAAGCGGAGGTCTTGATAGCAAATCTCAGAGGATGGAGTTTATAGGTTTCCAAGAAGTGCTTCGTAGAAACATCGGCCTGATTCGGGGTCAAGATGAAAGATGAAAGATCGATATTCTATAACGATCCTGTTTGGCGCCGGGGAAAGACGTGGACTGGTAGTATTTCCCCGAGATTGGGCGAGCTGGAAGAGTCAAACAGAGCGCCTATGCAGACAGAGATGTGGCGATTGACAGGAGATATTATGCAAGGCCGCCCTGAAGCAATTCAAAGGAGGGGGTTGTTGATTGATGTTGCGGCAATGGTTTCAACTTATGTAGGAAGGAAGCATTATGCAAGGCCGCCCTGATCAGTTCAAAGGAGGGGGTTGTTGATTGATGTTGCGAGGGGCAATGATTTCAACTTATGTAGGCTGCCTCCCGCTGGAACATATCTCATAACGGGCGTTTACCCTTTTGTGCACAAATCTGTCTAGGAGCCATGATTACAGCACCATGTGAGCCAGGGCCGTAGATATGAATTCCCGGGCGCCTAGTGAGCCACAGGATCCCGTCTCGGTCGGTGCAGAAGCCCTGGTCAATGGTAATGTTCATAGCTGGTGAATATAACAGGATGTGAGAGGTGATTTGGCGCCGCTCAGAGGTAGCCGAAGATGCCGGTAACCGGCCGAGCCACGTGTGGGTAGCCGTCTAGCCACAGCTAGCGCCTGATTAGCCGCCCCCGGCTATCAACCCGCTGCACGCAATGATAGTCGACGAGCGAATGCCAACGGGAGGGTGTGCTCGTCGGTGTAAACGGCGGAATCGCGCTGGGACGATGCGGTCCAATGTCCATTGTGGTGCGAGCTGATGCCATCAATTTGTGGTGATGGATTTGGTAATGCGGAACAATCCGACGCACTGCCACTGATGGCGCTCGGTGCCGCTCGCGACTCAGCCTTGATTCAGACTCTGGGTGAACCTCCGGATTTACCAGTTTCATCTAGCCATTACAAATCTGTCTTCTTCTCCGAGCAGCAAAATTGTTTGACTTGATCGTTGAATTTTGTTTTCCTCAGCAGTGGACGTTGAGTGGACAGCCACCTATAAGCTTGAAAGTTGAAATATGAAGGTTGAAATTAGGATTTAAATGGGAGCACCCCTTTCTCAAGGTTCCCCACAGTCTCACTAGTGCTTCATTTGAACCGAGGATGACCATTGGTCATTCACGTCGACTCAGGGAGAGTCGGGTTAAAATTCAATTTGGCATTGCGGAGTATTGAGGTGAGATATATGTATACTAAACCATCATTTGGGTCTTTCATTCAAATCCACCACAAAAAAAAATCAAACATGACTTTGGAAACCATGAACTAACGCCACTAAACCAAACTACGCAGAGACTAGAAAAATTCGGTTGAATGGCCGTTAGATACTGATGGGCACGGAGGCGGCAGATATGACTACTAGATTGTTCCACGGTGATACCCCATATGCTCCCTCCAGCATGACCAGCGGCCATGCAGAGTCATCAAACAGATGCGGTAGGGTCCCTCGGGCAGGCCATTCGCAATGAACACGGATAGTTCACCGTTCACAGCGGCACCATCAACGCCCTTGAAAAAAAAATTCCTAGAGTCTGTCGGGAGGATCTGGTCGAGCAACGTCAGGGTTTCGATGACCTCAATTAAACGCTGGAATCGATATTCATGAAGTGGTGATCAGGAGAAGGCGACGTACCATATGGCTGTGGCCGATGATGAGCCCTTCCGCGTCAAGCGTCTGGGGTACGGCGAAGTACGTCTTCTGCGCGTTGGTGAAGATGCCGATGTGGAAGTTTGCGACATTCAGTGTAGCGTTGAAGGGCACGTTGGCGTTGATCGTGTCGCCGTTCCTCGAGAAGTTGAATTTGACGGAAGGCATCTTGTCCGATGAGGGAATAAGGCCGATGGGCATGGGGTTGCAGGAGCCCGTCATAATCTGTCCTCTCTTGGTGGAACGCTTTGGGATCGTTCTGAAAAGTTGTGAAAAGTTGCAAGAGGAAGAACACCGCCACTGATGAATGCACTCGATTTTCAGCAAGGAAGCGTAACCCGTTGAGTATGACCGTATCCACGACCGGCGCATCGAACAAAGACTGCACCAATCAAATATGCATCCTGACTGATGTGTCTGAAGAAAAATTGTTGACCACCGTATTAGAAATATCACACCAGTGTTTTACCCTGGGATCCGCATGAGAGGAACATCCCACCTATCTATTTTGAGGGCTGCTTTAAATGATCGTTGTTGTAGATCAAAAGAAGGAAAAATGAAATAAAATAAAATCGAGGATTGAGCGCCGCTTCTACTAACGAATGCCCGATGAGACCGGATCCCAAGTCACCGATAATCCACAGAGTCGAAATCTTGGTGTCCCGTACTTGAGAGGATTGATCAAAAGCGGCAGCAAACGCCCGAGTGTTAATCACCAGCGACCAGAGACTCACCAACGAACACCAACTGCGGGTATGCCAATCACGTTGTGGTGAAACGGATGAAAAATGGCGGGTAGCGGTAGTAACGACATCCAGCGTTCTCCGACGTTGTCGACCGAGGCCAGAAGTAATACCTGTGTGGGACGGAGTGCCAAAATTAAGCGCTTGAATTTCCCGGCATAGCAACGTATCACTGCTCGCGAATGGTCAATATGAAGTGATGATTGGAGTAGCAGTAATAACTCAGCAAAACATAAAGGGGGAGTAACTCTCATCATCTTCTCTGGCGCTTCGAAGTCTTCGAAGATTACTGATACAGCGATACTTGTTTGCTGCCGAGCGCTAAATTTGAGCGCCTGTTCCTTTTTCAGCGCAAAAAAAACTCGGGGACGATGGAGGTGTCCGCAATATATATATATATGAAGGGCAACCGGCGTCCGTGAGCGGGTGGCGTTAGGATTGAATTGGTTGTACTTGCATTCCCAAATAACATCGCGGCTTCGCGCGTCAATAGAGCAGTCAGCGCGAGTCGAGATGAAGACTTGGAAAAAAAAACTTCACCTTGTGGGTAGGTCGTCAGCGAATCTTTGAATCTGACTAACCTCGACGTTTTAGGTCCGACTCAACCGCAAGCCTGCGGTTGTAGTTTTAAAAATGTGAGCCAAGTACCGCTATGTTTACCGTCATGTATACGACATTTACCGCGGTTGCACGGGAAGGTGCGCGTGCAGTTTGAATGTGAGCAAAGCATCACCGGGCTTGTGTAATATGGACATTGGACTGTGGTGAACCCGAGTCCCGCTGTATCCGGATGAACATATGAGTCCGCCGGAGACCTCCACGAGAAAGAGGTGGCAATCATTTTGGATCTCCAATGGAAGACTTCGGGGATGCAATAGTCAGCCCAATGAATTGGGCGTGGTGCGCTGACCCGGCTCCGAGACGAATGGAGTCCGTCCGAAGAACTGTGCAGTGCGTCATGGAGCCGCCGGAAAATAAGCGCAACCGTCCAAGTGTACTGCTGAGAAGAAACATACCAACCCAAAACGTCCCCAATCCAAACCCAATCCCTCGCAATAATCGTCGAATATCCTCGGCCATTGTCGGGGGCCCAAAGGAGTGGCACGGGGAACATAATCACTGCATCGTCCATCCATCTAGACGAACGGAATCACCGCGGGACATCGGAAGTGGTCAGAATCTCGAAAGCGCAACGTATCAACAGAGACCCGCACTCATTGCTACGAAGTCCGCCGTGAATTTTAGAGATAATTTGATGCGGAGGTGGAGGGACCGACAAGCGAGGAGGCAGATCTGTCCTCCTTGACCTAAGGGTGCATAGGGAGTATGAGAGCGAGGACAGTAGGGTCTATTGATCGATTATCATCAATACACCGAATAACGACAGGCTGGCTCGCAACTGGCTAGAGTCTAGTATGAGATCTTTGGATAATCTTTGGAAGATACTGAGTCAGAACTTGAAGCGAAGGGATCTGGGAGACGCCGCGCTACAGATGAATCAGGATAGGGAGGCAGCAGCTGAGTTAGCCCTGTGCTACAAAGTCATATACTAATAGCATAGCAATAAATAGCATGCTAATAACATGTTAATAACATTTCCAGCCAGGGACCCCCAGGAAAGCCTGCTATTTATTGCTATATATTCCGCCGCGTATGTCAGATTGGACAGCCCAGCTCTTGTGAAACTCATCTCACTGCCCAAGGAGGATGTGGCAGGTCCAAGCAGGAAAGGTTTCAGCGACACCACAAGCTACAGCGATGCCAGAAAACCAGGACTGGGATGTCGAGGACTGATTTATAGCATTAGTAGCATAAATAGCATGCTATTTATTAGTTTCAAGCTTCAAATAGCCGCTACTAACAAAATGCTATATAGCAGCTATTAACCTCTG